>ML784879.1:1341227-1353896 GCA_009831015.1 Picea engelmannii | reverse complement strand
TTCATGAATGATGGTCTGAAGCATTTATGCTTTAAATGAGTTGAATGGTAAGCTCGAAGAAGAGGAAGAGAAAGAGCGCAGTCCAGAGGCATCAGAGTGGGTGTAGGAGCTGATGAAGACCAGATCAGACAGAGATCTATGTTATGATTTGAGAATTGTAATATGTGATTTATTTGTAATGTAATCATTAAGGGAGGGTGTTAGAATTAATGATTAATTTAGGGGTTGGTTGAAGATTTGTAGGAGTTATTGAGATATTCTCTCAACCTCCATAGCTATGTTTGAGGTAAGTTGAATCTGAGTTCAACTATATATGTACCTATGTATGTGAGTAATACAATAATCTATTGTGTGTATCTCTGCTCTCCTCATTCTTAATTTACCTTTCAAGACATTTGCACCATTCTCAACTTTCAAAATGAGCCAATTTCCAATAAGGGGAAAGAAGTTAATTATCTTTCCAAACAATTAAGTGAGGGTGTGATGATTTTTGAGGATTTCATATCCAATCCATTAGAGAGTCCAATGGAAAGTATTTTCTTTTGAGAGTTCGTTACTAGAGTCCCAAGCCTTCAATCAAGCTCCATGCATTTTTTGTGGCAAGCACTTTTGCAAAGGGGAAGATATTTTTAAGCCTTCAACCACCTTGAGCTTTTGGCCGCATTAGACTTTTCCAAGAGGCCATAACCAAGATTCTATTGTCCTTTCTAGCCTATAGAAATTGAAATCTTGTTCGACTAATTTTGCTGAGTGTTCCTTTTGGAACCTAGGCAAGGGAAGTCCATAAAACGGTAATAGATTCTATGACTGATTTTATCAGCACCAATATTTTGGTTCTAGAGAGCCATCAATTGCACTAAGAAAGAATGCATTTTTCTACTTTTTCTATTAGCCAGTGCTAGTCCCTTTTCCGATAGCCATTTTCCTAAAGATTCTATTGTCCTTTCTAGCCCATAGAAATTGAAATCTAGTTCGACTGACTTTGCTGAGTACTCCTTTTGGAACCAAGGCAAGGGAAGTCCATAAAACAGTAATAGATTCTATGACTGATTTTATCAGCACCGATATTTTGGTTCTAGAGAGCCATCAATTGCACTGAGAAAGGATGCATTTTTCTACTTTTTCTATTAGCCACTGCTAGTCCCTTTTCCGATAGCCATTTTCCTGAAGGATGAAGCCTAGATACTTCATTCCTTCAAAGGGATTTTTAAATTGATTTCCCATCAAATTGGATAAATGGAGATTTTCTTGATTTCTTATCCCCGAGACAAAAGCTCGTGGATTTTTCCAAGTTGATATGCATTCCCATTGCGAGACAAAAAGTGTGTAAAATGTGTTAAAGTTGATCAACATAGGAGAGGTTACCTTCACAGAAGATTAGTATGGCATCAACAAACGGGATATGTGAGAGAGAGCACGAAGCACTTACATGAATATCTTTGTAGTGCCCCATAGCAACTTATTTCGTGATCAATCTACTAAGACTCTCAACAACAAGTAGGAAAAGTAGAGGTGAAAGCGGGAAACCTTTCCCGAGTCCACGCTAAGCCTTGAAGAAGGTTGAAGTTGAGACATTTATTAGCAATGCGAAGGAAGTGTCTCTGATATAATTGAGAATCCAATTAACAAAAGTATGGATGAATCCCAAGTGTATAAGGAGGAGCTTGATATATAGCTAGCTTACCCTGTCAAAAGCCTTCGCTAGATCCACGTTATAGGTGATCGCCCTCTATTTTCCAGTGTGAATGGAATGAATTCCTTCTTGTGCAATCCCTATCACTGATGGATATTCCTACTGTAGAAAGACAAATTGCTCAGCAGAGATATTTTCAGAGAGGATCTCTTTTAATCTAAGGGCTATGAGCTTGGATATGGTTTTATAAATGTTGTTACAGAGAGTGATGGATCTTCCTACTTTGTAGAAAGACAAATTGCTCAGCAGAGATATTTTCAGAGAGGATCTCTTTTAATATAAGGGCTTACAGAGAGAGATTGGCCTGAATTAGTCAAAGGAGTGGGGGTTGTCCATCTTTGGTATGAGGGCTAAAAAGGTGGCACTAAAAGGGACTAGGACTTGTCCTGTGGCTCTAGAATACTCTACAGTATTTAGTAGATCCTCCCCTAGAAAGTCAAAGCATCCAATGTAGAATTCAACAGTAAGACCATCCAACCCCGGGGTTTTATCTTTTTGAAAATTGTGGATAACTTTCAAGAGTTCCTCTTTGGTGAGCTCGGCCATCAATTTTTCATTCCCTTGATCGAAGAAACTTCGGAAGAGACGGGAAACCCTCAGAATGGAGTCAATGGTGGCCCTTTGTTCTTCTTTAAATAATGATTTATAGTGTGAAGTGCCTGGTGGCCCTTTGTTCTTCTTTAAATAATGATCTATAGTGTGACGTGCCTTCTGCTAGAATGTCCTCAAAGGTAGTGGCCTTTGAATGATCCGTTTAGCGGATTGGCCAGAAGGAGTTTCTTGTTTTCCATCCTTTTGGAAATTGATGGAAAAAATTTGAGCTTTCATCCCTTGCTCGTAATCAAAGAGATATGCTCTTAAGTTTCCATTCCTTTTCTCGATTGAGAAGGACTCTTTTTTTCTCTTTTTCTAATTGTTGGAGCTTCTTATTTTGATCCTCTATGAAACGGTAATCTACCTCTTTCTCATGCCAATCATGTAACTGTTGTTGAATGTCGAGGCTTTGTTTTTTTGAAGTTTTCTTTACTCCAAACAACTAAAACTTCATTTTTTTTCCGGATTGGATAAGAACTATAGGAGAGGAGACTCTTGAAGGTTAGGATTATAATGGGTCCAAGAGTCCTTTATTGATGATGATGATTAAGTTCACTAAGATTGAATTGGTTTATTGGATTTTAAGAGAATAAGCGATTAGTTGGGATTTTTTAGAATTTTGTTTCTATGCTCGAAAACAGTAAAGAGAAGCTTTCCAAGATCACCATAGTTTTGTTAAGTTAAGAGGTTAAGAAGATTGATAGTGTAACTTTCAGTGGACTAAAAACCATTGCCCAAGAGTTCTGTAATTGTAAAGATTGTTTCTGCCACCCAGTTAAGAGCCCTCCTTATTTACCATTTGCATCTATAGAAAAAAACTCCCAAACTAGATAGGAAGCTGAGAGAGATCCATTTGCATCTATAGACAGAAACTCCCAAACTAGATAGGAAGCTGAGAGAGATTTTGAAGAATTTTCTCCATGATCTATAGACAAAAACTCCCAAACTAGATAGGAAGCTGAGAGAGAGCCATTTGCATCTATAGACAAAAACTCCCAAACTAGATAGGAAGCCGAGAGAGATTTTGAAGAATTTTCTCCCAACATCATGGTTTTATAAACCTCAAGAATATGCGTCATTTCCATATATCTCGAGAGTTTGTAGGAGAGATCTGCTTCATAATTGAACCCTGAGGCAGAGCCCACCTCTCTAAAAAAATCTTCTGACGGGAAGATCAAGGTTGGGCCTGGAAGAAAGACCTAGATTGTCATGATCTCAAACCTTTCTGAGGTGGCATCAAATTTCACCATCCACCTCTTTAGGAAGAGGGAAGAGGGCTTGTGCCCCATGATTCCATCTTCCAACTAAGACTCTATTTTCATCCTCCTTCGATTTGAATGTCCACGCCAACCAACCTTTCGCCGGGACTAGGCATATAGGCTCATACCCACCAGTTCTGTGAATGCCAGAGCAGTCCATTTCCTTAGAGAGTCCACCGAAAGTCACTTGCTTGCGATTCTATCATTCTGCCAACAAGGGATTCCTTCTGCATTTTGGAGATTTCGTTCATCTTAATGCTAGCTCCCAGGGTCAAGTTGATATCCCCCTCCTCGTTTTTTATTCTTCCTCATATATTTTGTTAAGGTAGTTGGAGGCACAAAAGTACAAACAGGAGAGACACCACAACTACTGATTACTTCCTCTGTGAGCAAATTTCCAATGAAACTCCCAGCTTTGGAGGCCACAAGTGGTGGGGAACAGGTAAAATCCAGCATCTCCTTCGGACTGTCCTCCATATGTCTTTTGTCCAACCTTCTTACGAGGGTGGATCCATATTGTTTACAAGGGAAAAGACAGGTGACCTGTGCGAAGGTGGAGTGCTATAGAGGGGAACTATAATGACAGTCTCTTCATTGTGAATTTGAGTGTTAGCGATGGTAAAATTTCGTGGGAGGGATGGGGATCCATCCAACTCCTGAAATATAGCAGAACCTTTATAATGTCTTCTCTAGTGGTTGTTGTAGAATATTCTGGCCTTGGAGAACTGGAGCGGAGGCCCAGATCTCCTATCCGAAAAGGTGGTCGTCGGATACAGGGTTGGAATTTGGATTCACCTTTACCCGTTAAATAATTTTTTTTTTTTTTTTTTTTTTTTGGGGTTTTTAAATCGACCTTCACAAAACGACGTTCTCTATGAAATTGTGCTCTTCATTACTAAGTGAAGTTCTGATAATAAATTATCTTTTGAAGTTCAGATAATAAATTAATTTTTCAATAATAAATTTTGTATTAAAATTTTAATCTTATTAAAAAATTATTTTTTAATAATAATGTCAAGTTAATGATTTTAACTTTCAAATTCATATACTCTGAAAATACAGGAAAAATAGAATTATTATATCAATAAAACATTTAAAGTTCAGATAATAAATTAATTTTTCAATAATAAATTTTGTATTAAAAAAATTGTCTTATTAAAAAATTATTTTTTAATAATAATATCAAATTAATGATTTTAACTTTCAAATTCATATACTCTCGAAATACAGGAAAAATAGAATAATTATATCAATAGAACATTTCCAAGTTAACCACATTAAATATAAATCAATAAAATGAAAACAGGGATTAAATCAATTGAATATTCAATCACAAACTATATAAGAACAGAGGATTTGAAAAAAAAAAAATCTTTCAAACCAATCAAACAATATCCAATACCAATTAATAAAATTAAAAATGAAGTTTATAACAATTAGGTGGAATAGAAATAACAAGTACATTCAAATATCAGTAAAATATTAATTCCATTTATGGTAATTTTGGTTTATAATATTTTAAGAAAAATAATAAATAATTAACTAGCTTGTTTTAATATTTTGTTTTATGTTGAGAAAATTTGAAGAAAAGTTTCCTAAATTTTTGTAATTTTGATTAATTAACAAATAAGAAAGATCATTAATATTTCAAATATTTTGAAATTAACATTTAATTTGAGATTACATAAAATAATCAAAGATAATGTTTATAAAACTTAGTTTTTATTTTAAGAGTTTGTTGATTTTTTTATTTTATTTTAAACTACTTATAACTAAAAGATACTTTGAATCTTCTAAGTTAAAGTTAAGTCTGTATAATGTTTTAAATTTCTCTTAAATTTGATTTCTTCATTACATAACAATTTATCTTTAAATTTAGATGTGATAGTATTTTTAATGGTAACAATATATCTAACAAAAAAATAGCATATTTATGGAAACCTCTCTTGTTAGGACACTTAGGAGTTAGTTACGATCTACTTGGTATAATGTGTAGTTAGGTAAAAATGTGTTTCTTAGTGTGTTTCTTTAGTATGCATTAGTATGCATTTGTAGTTAGTAAATCTAACGATCATGATATGTTTCCGACATAGAGTGATTTGATGGTTCATATTCTCTTCGATCTTAACAGCCATTGATCCGTGGCTTAACCCTCGGTTGGTCCGTGATCTCTATTTAAAGAGCATGGAGGGCCATTTGTTGATGATCGATTATGAGAAACTCTCTTGTCAAATCTCTCTGTAACATTGTTGATGATCGATTATGATAAACTCTCTTGTCAAATCTCTCTTGGATGTTTCCCCATAGGGGTTTTACCACGTCAAAACATCGGTGTGTTGATCTTTGATATGGTTCTGTGAGTATTTATTGAAGGTGTTCGTCCTCTGTTGGAATACCTGTTTTGTCGAACATGGAAACAAAGCATGTTTGAAGACCCACTCCTGTCGTAGATCGAGATCGTGAAACTCAGTTGTCTCATCTCCATTTTATGCCATTTCCATACATTTCTTGGCTGAGAGGACTGTTCCATTACGTCTAGAGTGTTTGTTTCAGTCAAGAATGATTTTCGTTTCACTTGAAAAGGTTTTTGTTTGCCCAAGATGTAGCCATTTCAACTAGATCTTGAGGTATAAAGCCTGAATACGCCATTTTTAAATTTTTGCAGAGTATTATTTCGGATATTTCAGTTTTATATTGTTTGTTTATGAATTGCTACTCTTTTAGATCTGTGTATGCTCTTTTCCCTGTGTCCTGTGCGATTTCAGAAAATAAAAAACACATAGGAAAATGTGCATTTTTCGGGTAAGTTAATTGAGATCTAACCCTTGTTATCATTGAAAAGCGAAATTTTTTTCTTCTGTGAAAATAGTTTTTTTTAAGCATGAACTCCAAGGTTGTTTTCCACAACAACAAAAAAAACAACACCCCCAATCCTCCTGCTAAACAATACAATATGTTTTGTTAGCCCACTTGGTTAAATGTTGCCTTATTAAGTAAGAGGTTTTGAGTTCAGGGCTCTCTTTTTGTTACCTTTTTTTAAAAAGTTCACGCTCCATTCTAAAGTGTATTTGACTTCAAGTATAAAAATGAATCACTATAAGTAGCTTTAATATTTTATTTTAGAGTTATTTATTTTGCATACAACTTTATTTTATAAAGTAACTTCATTGCAAAAGTGATCCCCACTTCTTTGTGTAAAAGTGAGTCACTTCATAAAGCAACTTACACCACCACGTGGTCATTTGGTTACCATTTATGCCTTTTTTTAGAAGGGCATAACTTTCACATCCAAAGTCTGTTTTTAGTGCCGTTTTTTTAAAATCGCCTATTTTTTTCGAGATCTTTCCATCCTGATCATTAGATCCATATTATCTACATATTTAATATGGCTTCTTCCAACAAACTTTTGCTTACCAACACCCACTACTTCCAATGGAAATCTCATATGGAGGATTTATTAAGAAGTAAATGCTTGTACCAGATTACCTTGGGAAAAGAAAAATAACCCATTGATGTTGATAAGAAAGTCAAATGGACTAATAGGAGTGACGAAGCACGTGCACTGATCGGAATTTCCATCTCTCCTAATTTAAGGTTCCACCTTAAAGAAATTGATGACCCCAATGAAGCATGGGATAAACTTGAATATGTGTTTGGTAAACACAATATTATTCAAACACATCAGTTAGAAAATCAAATATTGACTTTAAGTCCAAATTATTTTTCTTGCATTGGATACTATCTATCTAAGTTTAAAACTCTCAGAATTTTGTGTGAAGAATGTGAGATAAAGTTGCAGGAAGAGTGTTCTATCTATATTATTCTTTCTAAGCTAAGTAGTGCACATTTTGTGTTTGTATCTACCTTTTATTCCATGAGAGAGGCTCTAGGGAATTTTTTATCAAAAACCCACTCTTTAGTCCTTTTGTGATGCTTTGATTAGAGAGAAAGATAAGCATGTACAGCTTGGAGTGATCAACACTGTAGGTTCCTCTAACAAAGCCTTAGTCGCCCAGTAGAAAGATAAACCCAAGAATCCAAAAATGTAACATCCTCGCGACAACAAGCAACATAAGGGTCCCAAACCGTCTCAGACAACTTCAACTCCTAATGGTGACAAATGAGCAAAATCTAAAAATAAGAATATTGGTAGACATTGCAACTTTTGTGATAAAGATGGTCATGATGAGTCCAAATGTTTCAAGAATATGACATATTTAGAAGCAGCGATGAAGAAGCACACCATCAATATTGATTCTACTTCTTCTTCTTCTTCTTCTCATGGACATGCACTTTTTACTTCTAGTTTCTCCTTCAATGCAACTTCTTTGTCTTCTTCTGATGACCATCTTATTGATTCTGGAGCATCTTATCCTATGGATAAGGATAAAGACATATTTTCTACTCTAAATGAATGTACCACCAAGAAAATATTTGTTGGTGATGATAGATGTTTTAGTGTTGTAGGATTTGGAACAGTTCAAGTAGATAATGGTCATTTCAATGATGTATTATGTGTTCTAAGTCTTTCTTGTAACCCTTTATTAGTATATCAAATCAATCATTTAGGTGAAGGTAAAATTGTAGAGTTTTCACCTCACCAAGTTGTAATCAAGGATCTAACAGATTCTAAACATGTTCTTGCAACTGGAATTGTTGATGATATTACTAGGTTGTACAAGTTTGACAACTTTGGGTCATCGTCATTTCCATCAGTTTTTGTTGCTCATAGAGATGACTTGAGCAAACTTTGGCATGAGAAGTTTGGTCATCTAAACTATCACTCATTGCAACAACTATGTAATTAACAAATGGTGACATGTTTTCCTCTTGTTTCATGCAAAGATGGTGTTTGTGTCGATTATGTTCTCGACAAACATCATCATGACAACTTTGACAAATGTGTCTCTTGGCACACCTCGTGCCCTTTGTAGCTTCTTCACAGTGACTTGTGTGGTCCACTTTTTTCACCTTCTTTTTCTAGGTCCAAGTATTTCTTAACTTTGATTTATGACTTTTCTAGATGTACTTGGGTTTACTTCTTAAAACTTAAGAGCGAATATTTTGGCCTACAAGGCCCTTGTAGAAAAAAATCTAGACATCAAATTCAAAGGTTAAGAACATATAATGTAGGCGAATATGTGAAAAATAATTTTACAATTTACTGCACTACATAGGGAATCCAAATGCAACACACTGTTCCATATATGCTCCACAACAAAATGTTATTGCTGAAAGAAAGAACCACACATTAAAAGAAATGGCTAATTGTATGATCCAATCTAAGGGATTAAGCCTAAAGTATTGGGCGTGTTAGCACTAGAAGTCACCTCTGGATTGCAATAGAGGTAAGCCTAGTACTCATCATTTTTTATGTCACAATGAATAAATTTAAGGGGGGTCAAATGGGCACAGACTCAGGATAATATCGCTTTAGCTCAGAAAACTAGACTGGTATGCACAGGCAGATGAGGTCTTGACCTAACTTCAGTCAGTAAGTTGTGATATAGTGGTGAGTAGGAGGAAGAACTTGAGAAAGATGTTAAGGTCTGCTATGGACATCTGGTCTTCCAGCATCCAGAGGAGAGAAAAAATCAGAAGACAAGATCCTTTTGATTCAGAGCTTCAGGAAACCAAAAACATTACAACTGCACAACGATCAAACATACATTACAATATAGTCACAACAACTTGACTGGATCATCGATGCTCAAGATTTCAGTATCATAGGCAAAAGAGATGGGAAAGAAGTTTGACTGTTATTAAACAAAAAGTCTCAAACTGCAATACATAACTATAGAACTAGAGGCTTTACTAAAACTTTACAATCAAGAGCATAGCTCAACCATCGACACTAAACAAAATAGAAAAAATGCCTACATATACTCTGAAATGGCTCCAAATTCTTGAGAAGTGATCATGTCATGCGTTCAAGGCTTTGTGTTGATGAGCTTCTTTGTTAGGCTGTGCATGCAGACGTTGGTCAGACTGCCCATGCAGTCTTCTATCAGAAACAATCTCTGTCAGACTGGACTGACAGTATTCTTCCGCGATTTGTCCCTCTTTGGCCTTCTATTTATTGAAGGAGATGATGTCTCACCCACCTTCCTCGTTTTCATCAATTGCTTCATCAAGATCTGAGTGGGAAGAGTCAACACATGTACTTGGAAGTCGTGGAGGCCTCTCCTTCGTTGTCTGTGCTTTTTTGGATGCTTATAGAGAAGATAGGTAGGTGGACAAAGGTGGAGTTGACAAGGACTCGATGAGGTGATGGGCATCCATGTGAAAAGGTGCATCGACAAAATGATGATTGGGAAAGTGTGAATGATAGGATGCTGGCGCTGAGATGTAAAGGCACAGAGGTGATGTGGCACGGGAAGGTGACGCGGAGGAAGAAGGGAGGCTGCAGTGGGGACAAAAATGACACAGGTGGAAGCGACACAGGAGACATGTGTCGCGAGGCGAGTGGGGGAGGTAGAAAGGATATGTGACATGAGGCAGAAGTGGGATACACATAGCAGGTGGTGATAAGCGGTACAGGAAAGAGGGGATTTGATGGATGGATAGATAAGTGAGTGGAGGACAGGTGTTGGCAGGAAACAAGGGCTGTAAAAGGAGCTGGTAAGTGGTCTACTCGAAGGGGGGGGATGTGATAAGAGGTTTGGGGTGGGGGTCTGAGTTAACGAGGAATCACCATGATAGTGTAGGGCCCACACCAGAAAACCGCCTACTCGAACTCGCCCCTTCCCCCCCTCATTAAAGGTAGAAGGCTCGGGGGGGGGGTGTCTGACTTGGACTATGTGTCATAGATCTGAGTGCACAAATCTTGACCACCCAGATATATGCGTCCCTTAGCACAACGTGCCTCGGGCGCTAACTTAGAATAAAAAAACAAGTGGGTTTTTTATCCCCCCTTTGCGTACAACTTCACCATGGTGTCCTTTCCTAAGGGAAAAACACCCATTTTACAAACATTGCACTAATAGGGAGGAAGCCATTAACTGTGCAAATTACATAGTAAATCACACTCCCACAAAGGATCATAAAAATATAACATATGAAGAAGCTTGGACTAAAATGAAACCAGATGTAAGTCACTTCCGTTTATTTGGTAGTATAACATGGGCTCACATTCTTAATGAGAAAAGGAAAGCATTGCAACCTAAAAGTGATAAGTGTATATTTGTTGGTTATTCTAAAGATGTCAAAGGTTATAGACTTCTTAAACCACATTTTAATGAAATTATTATTAGAAAAGATGTTAAATTTGATGAAAATCTCCTGTCCTGCGAGCCTAATTCGACAATTGTGCCTTCTTCGGCCTACGAGCCATCTTTGACATTTGTTCTGTCTTCTGTTCCTATTCTAGTTTCTTCTTCAGATGATGATAGTGAGGATGAAAATACACCTTTGCCTGCTCACCCTCCCCAGATGGTGATAGTGAGGATGATGATAGACAAATGTTGCACATATCCAGATCAAACTATAATGACGTTTTCAAAAATTCATGGCCCGTCATAAATATGTTTAGTCTAGCAAAACTATAATGACGTTTTCAAAAAATTTGACCGTAAATAACGTTCAAAATGCCCTCTGATAAGCATTTTTCCTGTCAAATTCCAACCGTGGTCGAAGAGGTCAACTAGCTTGTCCTCCTTAGCCATCAGAAGATACGTGGGCTCATAAGATGTAAGGAATGTTGGGCAGGATGTGTAGAGGGTTTCATCATTCTGCCAAAACCCTAGATCATCCTGCTGGAAACCTAGCCATCCTCTCCTAGACCACTGATCATCATGATTATTTACTTATTATTATTATATGATGATTGCTTTGATTCCATTTATGGTAATTTTGGTTTATAATATTTTAAGAAAAATAATAAATAATTAATTGATTTGCTTTAATATTTTGTTTTAGGTTGAGAAAATTTGAAGAAAAGTTTCTTAAATTTTTGTAATTTTGATTAATTAATAAATTAGAAAGATCATTAATATTTCAAATATTTTGAAATTAACATTTAATGTGGGATTACATAAAAAAATCAAAGATAATGTTTATGAAACTTAGTTTTTATTTTAAGAGTTTGTTGATTTTTTTATTTTATTTTAAACTACTTATAACTAAAAGATACTTTGAATCTTCTAAATTGAAGTTAAGTCTTTATAATGCTTTAAATTTTTCTTAAATTTGATTTCTTCATTACATAATAATTTATCTTTAAATTTAGATGTGATAGTATTTTTAATGGTAACAATATATCTAACAAAAAAATAGCATATTTATGGAAACCTCTCTTGTTAGGTTATTTAGACACTTAGGAGTTAGTTAAGATCTACTTGGTATAATGTGTAGTTAGGTAAAAATGTGTTTCTTAGTGTGTTTCTTTAGTATGCATTAGTATGCATTTGTAGTTAGTAAATCTAACGGTCATGATATGTTTCCGACATAGAGTGATTTGATGGTTCATATTCTCCTCGATCTTAACAACCATTGATCCGTGGCTTAACCCTTGGTTGGTCCGTGATCTCTATTTAAAGAGCATGGAGGGCCATTTCTTGATGATCGATTATGAGAAACTCTCTTGTCAAATCTCTCTGTAACATTGTTGATGATCGATTATGAGAAACTCTCTTGTCAAATCTCTCTTGGATGTTTCCCCATAGGGGTTTTACCACGTCAAAACATCGGTGTGTTGATCTTTGATATGGTTCTGTGAGTATTTATTGAAGGTGTTCGTCCTCTGTTGGAATACCTGTGTTGTCGAACATGGAAACAAAGCATGTTTGAAGACCCACTCCTGTCGTAGATCGAGATCGTAAAATTCAGTTGTCTCATCTCCATTTTATGCCATTTCCATACATTTCTTGGCTGAGAGGACTGTTCCATTACGTCTAGAGTGCTTGTTTCAGTCAAGAATGATTTTCGTTTCACTCGAAAAGGTTTTTTTTTGCCCAAGATGTAGCCATTTCAACTATATTTGGAGGTATAAAGCCTGAATACGCCATTTTTAAATTTTTGCAGAGTATTATTTCGGATATTTCAGTTTTATATTGTTTGTTTATGAATTGCTACTCTTTTAGATCTGTGTATGCTCTTTTCCCTGTGTCCTGTGCGATTTCAGAA
>ML784879.1:1301030-1329117 GCA_009831015.1 Picea engelmannii | reverse complement strand
TACTACAACACTAAGTGCTTTTGGAATTGAGCATATATAGTGCGCAGCTATCTTTGAAACAAAAGACTTCCCTGGGTTGATAATTTATGTTTCACTTGGTTGTTTGAAATTAATTAAGCAATTATAGTGACCAACACCCAGTACTCATCATTTTTTATGTCATAATGAATAAATTTAAGGGGGGTCGAATGGGCACAGACTCAGGATAATATCGCTTTAGCTCCGAAAACTAGACTGGTATGCACATGAAGATGAGGTATTGACCTAACTTCAGTCAGTAAGTTGTGATATAGTGGTGAGTAGGAGGAAGAACTTGAGAAAGATGTGAAGGTCTGCTATGGACATCTGGTCTTCCAGCAGCCAGAGGAGAGAAAAAATCAGAAGACGAGATCTTTTTGATTCAGAGCTTCAGGAAACCAAAAACATTAGAATTGCATGACGATCAAACATACATTACAATATAGTCACAACAACTTGATTGGATCATCTATGCTCGAGCTTTCAGTATCATAGGAAAAAGAGATGGGAAAGAAGGTTGACTGTTATTAAACAAAAAGTCTCAAACTGCAATACATAACTATAGAACTAGAGGCTTTACTAAAACTTTACAATCGAGAGCGTAGCTCAACCATCGACACTAAACAAAATAGAAAAAATGCCTACATATACTCTGAACTGGCTCCAAATTCTTGAGACGTGATCATGTCATGCATTCAAGTCTTTGCGTTGATGAGCTTCTTTGTTAGGCTGCGCATGCAGACGTTGGTCAGACTGCCCATGCAGTCTTCTATCAGAAACAATCCCTGTCAGACTGGACTGACAGTATTCTTCCGCGATTTGTCCCTCTTTGGCCTTCTATTTATGGAAGGAGATGATGTCTCACCCACCTTCCTCGTTTTCATTAACTTCTTCATTTGGATCTGAGTGGGCAGAGTCAATACCTGCACTTGGAAGTCGTGGAGGCCTCTCCTTCATTGTCTGTGCTTTTTTGGATGCTTATAGAGAAGATAGGTAGGTGGACGAAGGTGGAGCTGACAAGGACTCGATGAGGTGATGGGCATCCATGTGGAAAGGTGCAGTGACAGAATGATGATTGGGAAAGTGTGAATGATAGGATGATGGCGCTGAGATGTAAAGGCACAGAGGTGATGTGGCACGGGAAGGTGACATGGAGGAAGAAGGGAGGCTGTAGTGGGGACAAAAATGACACAGGTGGAAGCGACACAGGAGACATGTGTCGCGAGGCGAGTGGGGGAGGTAGAAAGGATATGTGACATGAGGCAGGAGTGGGATACACATGGCAGGTGGTGATAAGCGACACAGGAAAGAGGGGATTTGATGGATGGATAGATAAGTGAGTGGAGGACAGGTGTTGCTAGGAAATAAGGGCTGTAAAAGGAGGTGGTAAGTGGTCTACTTGGAGGGGGGGGGGGATGTGATAAGAGGTTTGGGGCGGGGGTCCAAGTTAACGAGGAATCACCATGATAGTGCAGGGCCCACACCAGAAAACCGCCTACTCGAACCTGCCCCTCCCCCCCCCTCCCCCTTCATTAAAGGTAGAAGGCTCAGGGGGGGTGGTGTCTGACTTGGGCTGTGTGTCATAGATCTGAGTGCAAAAATCTCGACCGCCCAGATATACGTGTCCCTTAGCACAACGTGCCTCAGGCACTAACTTAGAATAAAAAAAGAAGTGGGTTTTTTATCCCCCCTTTGCGCACAACTTCACCATGGTGTCCTTTCCTAAGGGAAAAACACCCCTTTTATAAACATTGCGCTAATAGGGCGTAAGCCATTAACTGTGTAAATTACATAGTAAATCACACTCCCACAAAGGATCTTAAAAATATAACATCTGAAGAAGCTTGGACTAAAATGAAACCAGATGTAAGTCACTTCCGTTTATTTGGTAGTATAGCATGGGCTCACATTCTTAATGAGAAAAGGAAAGCATTGCAACCTAAAAGTGATAAGTGTATATTTGTTGGTTATTCTAAAGATGTCAAAGGTTATGGACTTCTTAAACCACATTTTAATGAAATTATTATTAGAAAAAATGTTAAATTTGATGAAAATCTCCTGTTCTGCGAGCCTAATTCGACGATTGTGCCTTCTTCGGCCTACGAGCCATCTTTGAAATTTGTTCTATATTCTGTTCCTACTCTAGTTTCTTATTTAGATGATTATAGTGAGGATGAAAATACACCTCTGCCTTCTCACATTCCCCTAGATGAGTCCTTTGAACTTGAACCAACACCAGTTCCACCGCTTCCTAGATGGCTCTGTTCAAACGAGAAGAAACTGGTGATCTTGTCAGTGATCCTTCAGATCATCATCGAACATGTTCACAGTTCCAATGAGCCTCTTCTCTTTTGGATCAAGTTTCAAAGACTCATGATCCAAAGACATTTGCAAAAGCTTTAGGTCTTCCATATTGGGATACAACAATGAATGAAGAGTATCATTTGTTATTTGAAAATGATACTTCAGATCTTGTACCTCTTCCAAAAGGAAGGAAACTTTCCAGATGTAAATGGGTCTACAAAACTAAGTATGCATCATTTGGAAGTGTTGAAAGACATAAGGCTCAGTTAGTTGCTAAAGTATTTTCCCAAGTTGAAGGAATTGACTATAATGAAACCTTTTCCTCTATAGCCAAAATGAATTCCATACACCTTGATCTTTCCCTTGCTGACTCACATAAATAGGAGGTCCATCAGATGGAGGTTAAATCCTCCATCTTGCATGGCTATTTACAAGAAGAAGTCTACATGGAACAACCTCCTAGATATGTCCAGAATGACTCTAGCCTTGTTTGTCACCTTAAGAAATCTATTTATGGTCTTAAGGAAGATCCCTGAGTGTGGTATGCCAAAATGGACAACTTTCTTATTGACATTAGATTATCTAGATGCCATTATGATCCTAATGTCTATACCAATAAAGTAGGAATCTATCTCATGATCCTTTTCCTTTATGTTGATGACCTCATCCTTACTAGTAGTGACTCAAAACTTTTAAACCATGTGAAAACTAGTCTTAAGAAGAAATTTGTAATGACAGACTTAGTTTTTTTACACTATTTCCTTGGCCTCCAAGTTTTGCAAACCAATGAAGGAATTTTTCTTTCCCAGTCTAAGTATGCTTTTGAACTTATTCCTCGCTTTCACATGGGATACTGTAAACCAACCCCTTCTCCCTTTCGGTCTAGAGTCAAGCTTGCTGCCACCTGTTCTTCTCCCAAAGTTGATGCCACCTTGTACCATCAGTTAGTTGGTAGCCTCTTAAACTTGACTCATACCTATCCTGATCTTTCCTTTGTTGTTGGTATTGTTTCCTGGTATATGAAAACACCCCATGAAAGCCATTGGAAAAAAACTAAAAGGATACTTCGCTATGTCCATGGTACAGTCCAGTTCAGGATACATTACAGTTCAGGGGGGACTCCTTTATTGGTTGGTTTCAATGATTTAGATTGGGCCGAAGATCTTGATGATCAGAAGTCTACTGTAGGTTATGTTTTCAGCCTTAGTTCAAGACCTGCCACTTGGGCCTATAAGAAACAACATGCAATTGCACTTTCTTAAGCAGAAGCATAGTACCGAGAAATGGTAAATGTAGGTCAGGAAGCCTTGTGGCTTCAACATATCCTTTCATAGTTTGGATTCTAGCAACAACATCCCACCAAACTTTGGTGCAAAAATCAGAGTGCCATCAAGCTCACCAAAAACCTATTTCAACATCATCACAACAAACACATCGAATTAAACATGCACTTCATCATAAATCTCATTCATGATCAAGTTATTGAAGTTCTTTTTTTCCCTATAGAATATCAAGTTGAAAACATTTCACAAAGTCTCTTACAAAAGTGAAGTTTTCCAAAATTCGATCTATGTTAGGAGTTTAGGAATATGTCTTCAAGGGGGGGTAGGCTCTAATGCCTCCTTCCTTCTCCTTTTGTGTCACTATTGTAAATCCTCCAATCCTATCCCAAGTTTTTCTTAAGGGGGGATGTTAGGATATTTAGACACTTAGGAGTTAGTTAAGATCTACTTCGTCTAATGTGTCATTAGGTAAAAGTGTGTTTCTTTATTATGCATTAGTATGCATTTGTAGTTAGGAAATCTGACAATCATGATATTTTCTTGACATAGAGTGATATGACAATTCATATTCTCCTCAATCTTAACGACCATTGATCCATGGATTAACACCCAATTGGTCCATGATCTCTATTTAAAGAGAATGAAAGGCCATTTTCGGATGATCGATTGTGAGAAACTCTCTTGTAAAATATCTCTATAATCTTTTTTTTTCATTAATAAACTGCTCCAAGTGGCCACGTTGACTGGGGATCTGGATGTTTCTCCATAGGGGTTTTATCATGTCAAAACATTGGTGTGTTGATATTTGATTTTCTTGTGTGAGTAGTTACTGAAGGTGTTCGTCCTCTATTGGAATACATGTGTTTTCAAACACCTCTTACACAACAAGTGACTTTGATTGGCATTTGAAGCAATTCTAGGAAATTTCATCTTTCATATTATTCATCTTGTGCTTGTGGATTAAGTACCTAGAATTCCGATAAATCACTTCTCTTTACAATTATTTATCTTATGCTTGTACAGTTGTAGATATAATCCTAATAGGTGAAATCCTATCTTCTATGCGGAGGAGTGATTAAGATGTATTTCTTTTAATATTAAGATTATAAGTTATAAAATGTTTCTTTAGTTGCTCAAATTTTCTCCCAAATTCTCTATGTATCCCCAAAATTCACATCCATTAATGATAATGTCATTGATGATATTCCCAAAGTGGAATTAAGAGGAATTGTTTTTTTTGGAGATATTACACACCCACCTAGTATTTATTTTCTTCAGTTTACTTGTTTATGATTGATGATGCCCCTATTCATAGATATTGTCCCCTAGATGGTCCATAATTTGAGTGGCCAACTATTATAAAAATTGCATATTTTCATACATATCTTCCACCATGTCATGAATCTCTATTATGACTCTCTCGGTGCATAGTTTGAATTCTTTAATAGTTTCCTTATCCTTTTTTCTACATCTGAGCTCTTCTTCTAGCTCCTTGATCCTGCCATCTTTTTTCTTATTTTTCATGGACCAATTCCTTGAGGTTTTGTTCTGATGCCGGTGTGAAGGAGATTTCAGTTAATGAAATTTAAAGTGGGTCCTTCCTAACATTATTTTTCACGGTGGTCTTGGTAATCAATGATAGAGGATCCTTCCTAGTAGCTGGGAGCTTCCTGGTCTATTGTTGAACTATCCTTGTTAAGGCTTTATTGAATTGGAACTTGTTTAGATTGGAAACCTTACCAGCCTTGGAGGGCATGAACAGTCCCAGTCCAATTTCATTCAGTGAAAAGTGTCCACCTTTACAGAAGGGAATGGGTTAGTACTCACTTCTTTAATGAGATATAAGCGTGAGTAGATTGCCATGAAGAATTTTTTAGCAGAGTTTTGGGTGGGATCTCAGCTAGCGTAGTGGAAAAATATGCTATAACATATGTGGGAGATGGAAAACTCCCAACAAATTCTAAAAACACTCAAGCATGAATAAATTCAACCCAAGTGTTGATGGGATAGAATGAACCGCTAAAGCAGGTAAGGGAGAACACCCGATGGTAGGTCCCTATTGTTGAGGAAAAGATATGGATTGATCTTACTCAAGAATTTTCAGACTTTACTTGGCTAAAGTAAAGTAAACGGGAATATCACCCTACATTTATAGTCAACAAAAATATGTATCCTAACTCACTAGTATTAATTACAAGTGGTTAGGCTTTTTTTTAGTCAACAAAAAGCTTGTTGGAAAATTACTTTTTATGTGTTTTCTGAAAATATCAGTTGCTAAAAATAAATATAATAATAGAAGTAAAAGACACCAAGATCATAATCAAAATAGGTGAGACACAAAGAAATCCTTTATTTCATTCAAATTCATCAAAGATTCATTGTCTTTACAAAACTTCACAAGAAATCTTGTACCAAAGTCAAACTTAGAAATCCTCAATGGAACATACAAAAGGATCTCTGACAAAAAACCAAAACTAAAGTATAAAAGCTAGATCATCTTGCCACAGATCGCTGCCCACTCGACTCTGCACAATACTCTTTATCAATCATGAAAACTAATTCACAAACAGACAAGCCTACACAGACTATCAAAGATAGATCAAAACCTCTGAAGAACAAGTGTCTAAATGATTTGATTTAGCCCTGAATATTGCTATCTACAATAAGACCCTGCTATCACAAAAGAGAATTAGGCTATGATGAAGATATGAATGAATGAAATATGAACTATCTCAACATGAATTCAAAGAGAAAAACTTAGCATGCTTTGTGCTTCTATCCTCCTCATGTTCCTCCCCTTAGTTAAGCTTTTAACAATTTCGAATTGGTTAGAGTAGTTGAACTAACTTATTAGTTAAGCTAACATAGGACCTTAACTAACTTTAGTTAAGCAAGGGGGAAAAAGTAATAATCATAATATGGTCATAATTAAATAATAACTAATAGGTGGGACCCCCTTGCGACTCCCCTAATGATAACAATCATCACATCATAACATAATCCATTTGTTAAGCAAACACACCCCTTGTGCCTCCCCTCAAACATTTTTTCTTTGGCAATTTTAGCTCATAAAACTTAAAAATAATTCAGAATGATACTCATATGTCCAAAATAAAACATGTTGTCCAAAATCCATGTAGTCCACTATCATAAACAATAAATAACATAAGAACTAAAATCTATATTTTCCATTCTATGAAGAAACCTTCCCTTGGTTGCTACTGTCACGTCCTGAATTCCCTGAAAATGCCTTGAGTTGGGTAGAGCCTTTAGGCTTTATCTCACTAATTACATGGGAACAATTGTCCCTTAGATGCATCCATGAAGACACAGATTTTCCAATCATTGGAGGGTGAGGAAGGGGTAGCGACAACTTTTCCTTTACCAGATGCATGGTGGGATTCAATATTCAATCTCTTGCTAGCATGGGAGGATTGCACTGCCGAGTGGTTAGGGGCATCTTGGGCAATGGGGTTCATGAAGATTTTTAGGTCCTATCAAGCATGTCAACTGGGTCTGTCTTTGACCACAGATTGACTCTAATTTTCAACTGTTATGTAAGGTATTTGCTACTGTTTTAGGACAGCCAACAGTCCAAGAACTTCTTGCTGATTTGTTATGGTTGCACTTCCAATTTTAGGTTCTCTAGCATGTAGTTTTAGTAACCAGAAGTTAGCACATGCATACTAAAATAAGTACAACACACTTAAAAATATTTACAACTAAAAATGAACAGATCTAAAAGACTAACACATGCATTTTTGTACACATGTATTTTTGGTCAACATGACCCTGGATAACCCCCCCCCCCCAGGGAAAAACAGTTTGGGATATATGTCTATGTAATGATGATTAAAGCAAGAGATGCAACAAGTAATGAAATACAATGGAACCTGTATACATAGCAAGATCCTCACAAGCCTTGCCACAAGAACCAGAGAAAGAAGTGCCCAAACTGTGGTGTGCCCTCTCCCTTTCTTGCCCTCTGTACTGAACTGAAGCACCCTAGCTCATCTGGAAGCCAATGAAGAAATCCCTCCATAGGAATTTCCTCTCCTGTGCTGCCTCTCCATTGAAGCCATCAAAGCTCGAATCCTCCAAGTAGATATGCTACTAGGTAGCTACTAGTCCTCTCAACATGTGCGCCCTCCTCCTAGTAGAAATGATCACCATAAATAAACTGAGCCAGAAACTGAATGTCTCTCTCCAGAAAAATAAGCGCCCAATCTCTCCTCTCCCTATGCATTAGACCTCATCTCAATCTGACAAGACCTCCTCCTCTGATGAGAAAATGAAGGAAACATAATGCGTCCTCTTCCTCAAGATGCACCCCTCCTCCATGAAAATGATCCCTCTCAAACATGGAATCTATGGCTCCATGGAAATGCTCTCCATGCAAGCTCAAACTAATCTCAAGCTTCTCCTCAATCTCTCAAGGGTTTTAGTCAAACCCTCATGAAGTGCGCCCTCCTTCTCCTCAAGATTTGCACCCTCCTTCTCTTCTCCAAATCTCACAAGTGAAGAATGAGTCTCAAAATTATCTTTACCCTCTCTTTAGCCTCCTCATGCCAACCCTAAAAAATCAATGGCCAAGATTAGATCTAGCCAATTCTAATCAGTAGGTGAGATCAACTCAAATAATCTCACTAAGGAAACCCACTTTCCTTAGTTACTTTATGTCTATTAATTCACCCACATTGTGAATTAATTGTCACTTTATGACTTAAGTGACATATTTCACTTTTGACTTAAAACTCCTAAGTCAAAGTGAAATTAGAATCATAAAGTAAAGTACAAGGGTAATAGTCTTCCCCCTTTGTGCTTAGAGACTCATAAGCACATGGGGACCACTTTCCAAGGTACCCAAATCTCAACAGTTCAAAGGTGGGGGAGAAGGCGAAGTTAAGTTTGACCAACCACAGTGTTGGAAGAGTGTCAGGTGGGCAATCTCTTGCCACCCATCATTTTCCTAGACTTCAGGCTGTAAAGAGACATGAGGAGGCATAGGTATATCGGGGGCTTGAGGGGCTTGGAAGGGAGGCTTTTTAGGCCTCGACTGGACTATCCCCTATCCAATCCAATTAAAGAATCCAGTGTGGAACAATTGGCCCAACTCTTCAGAATCAACATCAAAATGAATTGAGAAACTAGGCGTCCTTGGGCCTTGGTTCCAGTTACCTCTATCTCTGTTTCCTTGGCCATGGCTTCTCCGACTAAAAAAACTCATCCTACATATGTTAACAATTAGCAAATAGTATTTTAAATAACCATTCATGACAACTCCTTAAAAATATGAAATAGATTTGGCTTAGAATGTATCAGGCTCATGCAATCCAATCCATACAAATTTTTCTAATGTCAATCATTGAGAAGGGGGGTGAACAAAATGCTCAGGGATACATGAGGGGTTGTAATTAGGGAAAAGATGATATAATGAAAGGGAAGAAACATGGTCACTACTCAATGATAACAACAATCAACTGTAGCAACAAATAAAACTCACTCCAATCCACACAGGACTTTTCCACGTTTACCCAATATAACAAAGAATTTTCCTTAGTTGTGATCGATATCAGAACGGTGAACAAAATGAATATGGGATATGTGGGGGGTTTATAATTAGCAAAAAATGAGATAATCAAGGGGGAAAAAAATGGTTATTGTTCATGATATCAATCAAGCACTCCATAACATATATTGCAATAAGAAAATATGCATCAACCAATAGTCAGATGACTTGAGTAATAATTCCTGTGTAGTGTTTTAATTTCATCGACCATTAATATCCAACACAACACCATTACAAAACATAATTACTTCACATAATTTGTAAGATGTTCTGTTCCTTTTATTCACACATTTTGCATGTTATAATGGTCAACAATATCACTCATTCCCAATTTGTAATCATTTACATCCACCACTGCTACATCCAATCTGTATTTAAAAGGAATATTTATGAAATAATAACGAATTTGCTACTTCTGCAATAGAGTCAATCAAGGTCTGTAATGATATTCGTTCCCATGTGTATATGTAAAAAATAATCAAGATACCAAAACCTCAGATGCCACTACTGGTAATGATAATTGACTATACAACCAAACAATCATTATTGAGAAACCTTCAAGGGCGATGTAACCATGCCACTATAAAACAAAATACTCAAGGTGTCTTAAAACCCGAACCAAATAATCAACACACCTGTGATCAACAATGGTCAATTTGCGATCAATAACGCACAGTGTGTAACTGAGGAAACTTCATGGCACAACTATTCCATAACACATAGCAACAATTGACCACAATAGAACTCAATAGATCATGCTGAGCCATCGATTTATCCAATCATGGTCGACCAAGATGTGCACACTCAGGCTTACTCAACCAACAACATAAGATGAAATTTACTCAGTCCAATAATTCATTTGCAAAATGCCTATACAGAACGGGACCGGCGTGAGCAATCCCCAAAATTGTAACCAATGCCATCCACCAACCGAAACATCAAAAGTGTGAATCTTAGTGACTGTATACCAACTAACAAATGCCACTGTGGTAGAGGAACAACCAACCGAACCAACCATGGTAGCTTATACATAACCAGGCACCAAATCAACACAGGGTAGAGGCCCTTCCATTTTAAAAATGTTGAATTACTTAGCATAAGGCAGGTGACTGTGACCTTAAGTATCCATGTAAGGTTTTTGCTAATATCAGAGAGGCAGTGACAGGTAACCATAACAACATGACGACTATACGACTCACGAGTGAGCCCGTATCCTAGGTAGTAGACCAAAATAATTGGAAACCACTTGATAGGTATGAAAGTTTCCCTATGCAACCAGAGCCTAGAGGGTTAAGGGTTGGTAGAGTATCTTTTGATAAAAGGAATGGGGATAATTTCAGTGAGACTTTCAGGCTGAAGGCATACACCCAAGGGGCTGTGGTGCTTGTGGATGGAAGAAAATCCCTTTGTAAGGCTGAAATAAGAAAATAGGGCTCTTAATTTAACCCGATAACCACGAAGACATTCACCATGCCATGATTTTAAACAAAACCCTTTGACCAACACACAGTGGAAATAAAGAACTATTTCCTAAGAAGACTAACATTCCAACGAACTTAAACTGAACCATCTAGTTTTCATTAAAATCCAAAATTCCACATAGTTGCAACACTTAGGACAACACAAACCTACACAAATTATCCATAATCATTTCATAACCAGAGTGACGTCAAGAATGGCCAAAAGAGACATACCTATTAATCGAAATCCTTAAGATGGGAAGTGGCCGAGCGGTTTCACCTTGCTATAAATCCGGAGCGTGAACACAACTGCAAGATCAAACATCAGTCTGAATGGGGTGGTGGCCAATGGGAAGGGTAAAGGTGACATGCAATAAATGCTTGTCGCCTCCACCCATATCTCATTTACTCCACAGTACATGCCAACGAGCCTCCCATTAATCACCATTAATCAACCGAGGCATCGATATTATTAATACATTTAAACCATTACATAATCCAAATCCACATAGTAATTCAACCGTTTTCATTCACTTTTCCAAATGCACCACCCTTGTTTTCATTCCTGATATAACTCAAATACATCGCTCAACCACTACATAATCCAAATGATCATGTATACCATCATCAACATTTAACTGAAACATAGCATAATCACCATAAAAACACAAGCCATCTTTCCATGAGCCACCAACGTTACGACGTATGTAAGTCACCACTGATTCCATTAATCGATACATAACCATTGCATTGTTACCTTGCCAAAGTGCGCCACCAAAATTTTCACCATATGCATATATAAAAATGTAATTAAACACTTTCATAGCGTTTTCCTTGTAACTAGAGCTAACAATAGATAACAAATATTTATGCATGTGGTATTGCAAGACTAGGTTCCTTTGTACTTCTTGTGATACCTTGCCTTCTTTAAAAATGTTGTTAATGTAAATTTACTAATATGTTGTTATGCAGGTGTAGTAGAACAATCACCATTAATGGGTAGCAAGCTATAGTCACATGAAGGGATATCATCACAAGAACTCTACTCATTTCAATAACAAAGATATTCTCGTCAACCATGTAAACCTTTATAGCACATCATCATACTATTGAAAATGAACATATCTGATCTTCAAAACAAGGGGGGTCCCACCTACTAGCATTATTTAGTCTTATATAATAATGGCTTTAGCAACAATTTGCGAGCGAAACTATGTTGACGTTTTCAATCGTCAAAAAACTGATGACTCTACAGGGAAAGTTTCTTTCAACAGATTAGAACTCAAAACTCATGGTTTCATTGACCAAGAAAAGTCCTCTCAAGAATATGTAACTCGAATGATTGTGCAACAGGGGAAGGTGAGCAGATTTAATAAAAGATGACCAAGAATGGGAATGACTCTTAAAAAATGTTAGGTAGGAGGGTTTTTACCACTGTGTGCATAATTATTTGTCTGTAATATGCTCTCAACTTGAAATTGGGGGACTTAGATATTTTCTCTTAATATCTCGATGGATGAAGAAATGGCAAGAAGAAGCGGGAAACAACCAACTCTTTATACGACAACAATGAAAAAAGAAACAACAATTTCTAAGGGTCCTTTATAGATGACCTCGTAACAACTGTGTAAGCTTGATTGTTATAGAATAACAATGCTTGAAGGAGTGTTATTGTGGAAAACATGATCCAACATCCTAATTTGAGCACTCTAAAAGATGATAAAGACCAAAAACCAACAGAATTAATAATGAAAAAAACAAAACAACAATAGTAGAGATAGCACCATTCAGAAAGAAGAAAATAAAATTCAGTCCAGAAAGTAGAAATCAAAGGATGTAAAGAAGGAGAGAGCACAAAATTGGGAAGCAGAACTAAACTACTAGAATACAAAAGAATATCATTAGCAAAATATTTTCATGCTGGCCCCTCACAATATTTCAAACGAGGACTACTAATGGTATGGGAGTACCATTGTCTCTGTAACCCCTTTAAAATTTCTGAGTTAGTATCTAAGACAAAAGTAATCCGGAAATGGCCTAACATTTGAAAACCTGACGTAACTATCAACCCCTTGAAGGATACGATTAAATCATCAAGATAAGCTTGTAGACATACTGATTTATCGAAAGTTATGTGTATGGGCCTTAACAAGGCGATACTTGTATCAAATAAGCCAAAAGGCAGGCAATTGTAAGACATAGTATCACGATTAGTGGTGAGAGTGGTTTTGTGATAATTTTCCCCTTCCACCTTGATTTTATTGTAACCAAATAAAATTTCAAGTAGGGGCTTCAAATATAACTCTACAATCTGTTGCTAAAACATTTCTATATTGAGAGGAGGGAAAGGATTTCTTATAATTGCTTGCCTGAAAGTTCGAATACTAGTGCAGGTCCTAAAATTATCAGGGATCTTCGAAGCAGGCTCCCACCTTGAAACTCCATCATGGTGGGCTGAAAAAAACATTTCGGTCCTTGAGAAATCCACCAGCTCCCTTCGAAAGGTTTCTTTTAGCATAGAGTTAATGCATTTCTATTTTTGCCTAGTTGTTTTCATAGTACGCTGAACAAAACCTGGATCAAAACCACGAAGATCTCTTTTAACCAAGAAAAAACCTTTTGAATAATATACCTCATACCTTCTTCCTGTTCCTCTTTGTTGCCTTCAACACTCAAGGAAAACTAACTCTCGAGAGGATTCAAGCCTTTAAGAATCTTGTTATTCTCTACAAGCGCAATCTCCTCAGGCTTGAGAGGTTCATTTTGACCGACAACACAAATGATTTCATAGTTAGGGATGGCCTTCCAGAAATCTTGATTCTCATAAATGTATGAACGATGTAGAGATTGGAGAGCACAATCAGGCCAGCGAGGAAAGAGTTGCTGAGTAGGAGAGGCAACGAAGACAACTAATTGATCAGCTATAGAATTCAACTCCTTCCCAACCCAAGTGATGTTAAAGGATAGGAGATTTGAGACAAGTACCCAAACAATTTAGGAATATTTCTCCATCAGCTTGTTGCTAGGAGAGCATGTCTTATGTGTCAAGTTCAAAACAAGCTCGGAATTCTTGAACACTGAAAGGTGACCACAACCAATATTAAGGGCATTCTCAATGCCTAACAATAAATCTTCGAATTTGGTGGCATTGTTTGAGTAAGAAAACTCCAACATGTATGATAGATTATGAATGTTTCCTGCACGGGAGACCAAGATAATACCAACTTCATTACCCTTATTTTAATGTGAACCATCAAAATGCATATGCCACAATTTGTCCTCTAAATCAATTCTTTCTAGAGGAATATTACCCTCTTCGACGAATATGGAATACACTCCTAGCTATTCTTCTATATAGTTAACACTAGGGTGCGGAACGTTCTCTATGTATGGTGAGATATTCCTTCTCTAAGGACTATGATATTATTTTTGTTCCAAGGGACGGATAAATGTGTCCCATCGAGCGAGGGGTACCCACCTATTAGGGATTTCCAATCTCTCCCCAAGATAATTGAGTAATTTCTTATAGGCATATCGATCACCTGAATGTTGAGTGTTTTCCTTATTGTAAGTTTTAAACATGTGAAGTAAAGCAATGCATATAGATTCTTAAGCAAAACATAATTTAATCAATGGCTCATTCACATAGTACACAAAGATTTATACCAGAAACCCTCAACCGTGAAAACCTTTCTTATATTCATTATATTGAATTTCACCATTCACTATACAATATATACAATTTTTTTAGGTATTATGTAGATACCAAAACCCTAATCCCTAAAACCGGGATTATTTTTAGTAAACTGCTAAAAATAGCAAAAATTGCCCAAATTTTTTTTTTGGGGTGTTGCCCCAAACGCTGCACGTAACCGGGGGGGGGGCATACTTGCCCCCCCCCTGGGACCCCCCCTAGGAAATCACCTGGCACAAACAAAGCACTACTATGAGGGGTTGTTAGACACAGTTGTCATATCTGACGTGCCCACACACACACATGCAAATATTATAACACATACCCAACATTCTCCCACTTGTTATTTTATTTGCATCCATGGGTCCAGAGGATTATATAGTCAACAATCTAGGGTAGAAATGCCCATTGTTACTCTACACCATGAGAAATTTTCTGTGCTCATAGACTTTGTCAATGAATCTGCAACCTTCTTCAAAGTGTCAACCTTTTCTAGCAACACCTTCTTTTCCTCAACCATGTCTCTCACAAAGTGATACTGAACATCAATATGCTTTGTCTTCGAATGATAAGTAGGGTTCTTTTCCAGGAAGATTTCACTCTTACTGTCACAATCTAATCTCGCTTCTTGTTGTACCAACCCAATACCTGAACACAATCTTTGTAACCATACTTCTTCCTTGCTTGCATGAGTGGATGCCATGTATTCATCTTCTGTAGTTGAGAGTGCCACTACAGCCTATCTTTTGCTCATCCAACTGATTTTTCCTCCAAATAGGTTAAACACATACCCACTTGTATATCTTCTATGATCTAGATATCCAGCCCAATCTACATCAAAAAAACCCTATATGTCCAGCACTCTGTCCAATCCTAGTCTTCCTTGGTAGCTTAATCCATAAATGGTAGTGCCACACAGATATCTGAAGACCCTTTTTACTGTTGTCCAATGCTCTTTCCCTGGTTTTGACATATACCTGCTCAAAACTCCCACTGCATGTGCAATGTCTAGTCTAGTACAGACCATTGCATACATTAAACTACCAACTGCACTGGCATATGGAACATGAGACATGTCCTCTTCTTCTTCCTATGTCTTGGGACACTGATCTGCATACAACTTTACACCTATAGGAATAGGAACCTTAACTGATTTACTTCCATGCATATTAAACCTCTGCAATATCGTCTCAACATATTTTCTCTGATTCAACCAGAGTTTCCTGTTTGCATGATCTCTTTTAATCTCAATTCCCAGAATGAAGTTATCAACACCGAGATCCTTCATGTCAAATTTGGAGGATAACTGTGATTTCACCTCCTTAATAACATCCATGTTATTTCCTACCAACAACATGTCATCAACATACAACAATACATAAATGAAGTGATTACCAACTTGCTTGGAATATACACAGTGATCATCCCTACTTCTTACAAATCCAAATCCAAGGATGTATGTGTCAAAATTTTGGTACCACATCCTAGGTGATTACTCCAGACCATATAGTGACTTCTTTAGCTTATAGGCCAACTCTTTCTTTCCCTTCACTACGAAGACTTCTGGCTGCTTCAAGTAGATTTCTTCTTCCAGATGCCCATGTAGGAATGCTATCTTCACATCCATCTGTTCCACCTCAAGATCAAAAAAATCAACAATAGATAAAAGAAATATAATATAAGTTAACTTAGCAACAAGAGAAAAAAAATCACCAAATTCAATTCCCTAAACTTGGGAATAACCTTTTGCTACTAACCGAGATTTGTATTTCTCCACTTTACCTTGTGCATTAAACTTATTCTTAAACAACCATTTGATACCAATAGATTTTCTTCCAGTTGGAAACTCAACTATATCCCATGCCTCATTCTTATCCAAGGCATCCATTTATTCAACCATGGCCTTCTTCCAGAGTTTACTATCCTCTGAATTCACTACTTCCCTAACAATTCTGGGATCATCATCGGTAATAGATAAAGCAAAATTGGAATGAAAATCAGGTGGGATATACATTTCTAGTTGCCTTCTATCTCTCACTGATCTCCTCAATACTGGGGTATGAGGTTCTTCTTCTTCTTCTACTTCCTGTTCTTCAGATGATTCAGATTTTGCATCATCCAAATCAAGCTGTATTTTCTCAGGTTCATCTTGCGTTGGTAGGAATTCTTGTTTGGACACATCTTTTACCTCTCTGAAAACCACATCTCGACTGTAAACAATTTTCTTGGTTTCTGGGTTCCAAAGATTATAACCTTTCACACCATCTTTATAACCAATAAAGATACATTTTTCAGCCTTTTTATCGAGCTTACTTTTATTTTCCTTTGAAACATGTACATAAGCATCACAACCAAACACTCTAAGATGTTGAAGAGAGGGTTTCTTTGTAGACCATACCTTGTGTGGAGTTTTATCATCCAATGCTGATGAAGGTGATCGATTGACCAGGTAACATGCTGTACCCACTGCCTCTACCCAGAATTCGTGTCCTAACCCAATACCGCTGAGCATGCTCGCTTTTTCCATCAATGTCCTGTTCATCCTTTCTGTAACTCCATTCTGCTGAGGAGTGTATGGAGTAGTATTATTCCTTTCTATACCACACTTCTTACAGAATTCTTCGAATTCATTTCCGCAGAATTCTCCACCATTATCTGTTCTCAATACCTTTATTTTCTTCTTTGTCAGATTTTCTACCTGAGCCTTAAACTCTTTAAATTTATTAAATACCTCAGATTTCTTTCTAAGAAAATATATCCATGTGTTCCTTGAAAAATCATCTATGAATGAAACATAATACAAAAATTTACCTAGGGATGTAATAGGAATAGGTCCAAACACATCAATGTGTATCAACTCGAAGATCTCCTTTTCTCTTGTAGCACCAGATGGGAATCTTACTCGATTCTGTTTACCATATTTGCAATGTTCACAGAAATCAAAATCCAGAGTGCAATTAGACATACCTTCAACCATGCCTTTACCTTGTAGTGTTCGAAGTCCCTTTTCTCCAATATGCCCCAGTCGTTGATGCCACAACATGGTCTTCTTTTCGGGGACGATATTAGTCTTGTCTTTTTTATTTGTCTTCTCAAGGACAAAAAAACTGTTACAGCCATTAATATAAGTGCTTCCCAACAACTTGTATAGAGTTCCACACCGAACTCCCCTCATCAACACCATTGCTCCTCGTACCATCTTGCAAGTGTTTTTTCCAAATATAGTATCCACTCCTGCATCATCCAACTTGCTTACAGATATCAGGCTCCTGGAAAGTTTTGGAATGTGCAAAACCCCAGGGAGTGTTATAGTCCTTCCATATTTTAGAAACAACTTAACCCTTCCACGTCCCATGATTTTTGCTGTCGAGTCATCTCCTAGGAATACATCACCACCATCATATTTTTCATATTCAGAGAACCACTCCCTGTGAGGAGTCATATGGTATGACACACCTGAGTTGATCAACCATACATCATGGTCTGCATGCGTACTTGTAGATTCTAGGTAAACATCACCTCCTTCTTCAGTGGAGGTTTTCACCTCTATGGAAGAGGTACTATCAGATCCCTTTAGTTTTTCAACCTTCTTAGAATTGCAATATTTCTTATAATGCCCTATTTTACCACACTTCCAACATTTCCTCAAAGATTTTACCGGAGACTTAGATATACCTGTAGATTTAGATCTCCATCCTGAAGGCTTACCAGGGTTCCTGTCTTGGGTATGCCCTCTTACAAATAAAGCATCTATACTGTGACCATCCATGCTTTTTCGCCTCATCTCTTTAGATAACAAGGATGCAACTGCATACTCATACTTCAATGTAGATTGAGTGGTACTACCTATTGCTACAACCATATTATCCCAAGAGTCTGGCAAAGAACATAACAAAGTAATACACTTATCTTCTTCTGCAATCGTAATATTAACAAAGCCAAGTTGACTTACCAGAGTATTAAAGGCATTTAGATGTTTTTTCATAGAATATCCATCTTCCATCCTAAGATGATACAACTTCTTTCAAAGAAACAAATTGTTTACTAGGGACTTTGATTGATACAAATTCCCCAACTTATCCCATAGTTCCTTGGCTGTAGATTCTCCTGAGACATTCAACAACACCAAATCTACCAGGCAAAGTCGAATAGTACTCCTTGCTCTTCTGTCCAACTTCTCCCAATTTTCCTTCGACATACCAGTAGGTGGTGTACTGGTAGTTTGTGTACTAGTAGGTTGTGTACCAATAGCCTATGTGCTAGTAGACGGTGTACCAGTAGGTTGTGTACTAGGATCCACAACGATCCATTGTTCTTTGTCTACAAGAAGGTCCTCCATCTTCAGCTTCCACAGCTTAAATATTTTACCATTGAACTTCTCTATCTCGATTCTAGATGAGCTCACCATTCCTCTTTATATACTTGAATCTCCACTGCAAAAGCTCCCACTAAACCCAGGTTTATCACAGACTGAAGATAAACTTGATCTATCAAGACCGAGCCAAACCCTCAACAACAAAGGCATCCCTCTAAAGCCAAAAATTAGCTCTGATACCACATGTAAGTTTTAAACCCATGAAGTAAAGAAATGCATATTGATTCTTAAGAAAAACAAAATTTAATCAATGGCTCATTCACATAGTACACATAGATTTATACAGGAAACCCTCAATTGGGAAAACCTTTCTTATATTCATTATATCGAATTTCACCATTCACTATAAAATATATACAATTTTTTTAGGTATTCTGTATATACCAAACCCTAATCCCTAAAACCGGGATTATTTTTAGTAAACTGCTAAAAATAGAAAAATCCACTAAAAAATAGCAAAAACCGCCCAAAAAAAAATATTTCGGGGCGCTTCTCTGAACGTTGTGCGTAACCAGGGGGGGCATACTTGCCCCCCCTGGTACCCCCCTAGGAAAGCGCTTGACACACATGGCACAAATAGAGCACTACTACGGAGGATCATCAAATGCAGTTGTCATATCTGATGCACCCACACACACACATGCAAAGAATATAACACATACCCAACACTTATCTCAAGATGAGCGCATAAAATCAAGGTCACATCCTTAATATCACCTATGGTTTTTTGTTGTAGACGATTATAGGAGAGGAGAGCATGCTTTTGGAATTTTTGTTTGTACAAGACAAGCCTATTTCTTCCATAATAATCTTTGACATCACACTTGGGCCTGGACCACTGTCAATGAGGAAACAATGGGAAATTTTATCCATGATTTTTGCAGAAATAAAGAAAGGAGGGTTTTTTACAGGGTACCTAAAATTATGTACACTTACTTTATTTACAGAGGAATCCTCTGCGTCTACCTCTTCGGAAGACTGGCTACAACGAAAGCTTTTCCTTCCATGAATTGTTTCAGATGCATCTGTTGTTCAGGGACGAAAATGATGTCTAAGAGGGTTGCATCTATCTTAGTGAGGGTTGCATCTATCTTAATTTTGGCCAATCGATTCAAGATATTGTAGTTGGAAGAGGGGGAAGAGGGGGTGATTCTTTGAATCTCAGGAATTTTAGGAGCCTGGGGTGCAGCTGTGGTTAAGGATGAATTTGGGCTAGAAGAACTGCGAGGATGGTCAATTTTTCCCTTTTGGGCATAGGATTTATTTCTAGTGTTGATGACCATGACATATTCTGGCTCGAAAAAATCTAGGAAAATGATGGTAGCTTTTGGTCGTTTACCAAAGATCCCGTCTCTTGCACTTTTCCTTACCTCACATGTGGTTTCTTCGTGGTGTTACTCGTAGAAGTTACACCAACTCTGAGACAGGATAGCCTTTGGCTGGAAATTATTTTCAATCGGACTTCTGAAAGGAGGGGTAGAAGAGGATGAATCTCCGGGGTTGAGAGGGTTGACAATACCCTTCCTCTCAAAAGATATCATACGATTGTTCATATCTTGTACCAGCTGTAAGAGGGCTGACATATCCGTCTGTCTAACTGATTCACCTTGGGGTAAACTAGATTGTTAAAGTTGTTCCTCATACTCTGAGAAAGTGTGCAGAGCAGAACCAAGATTGTCAATGGCCTTTTCTTCAATTCGGTGGCGGTAAGGAGAAGGTAATGCATTGTAATAATGCATGAAGGTGACCTGGTTCTGAGGGCGGATAAGTTCGGGGATTTGATTATACAACTTGGTGAAACACAAGTTGAAAGACCTGATGGTCTCACCATCTTTGTAAGTGATGCTATTATACTCCCTTAACTTGTCAGCAGGTATTTTGGTCTTCCCATAAGTGTATCGGAACTAATAAATTAACTCCTCCCAAGTAGACAGGATCTTAGGAGGAAGGTCAAAAAATTCATCCACAACCTTTCCTTCGAAGGAGTTGACGAACAAGCACATGCAAGTGTCATTGTTATTAGCTCCTATGTTATGACAAGCATTAAATAATGCCACTAGGTGTTCATTGGTACTGACAGTGTTATTTCCTGAAAACTTAGGCAAATGCTCTTTAAATTTCAGAAGCGAGCAAGTAGCAGGAGCCAGGTTAAGAGGAGAGGATGCATGCCATGGTGTAGTTGTGGAATCTTCTTTGAACTGAAAAAGTCCATATTTATTAATGACTTTGGTGGGGTTTGTAGTAGATTAGATCGGGATATGGTTGTTGTACAAGCTACCAATCACCGATGATGATGAAGATTAGGAATATGGGGCACTTCTAGTGCCACCAAAGCCACCACTAGATGCCATTATATGGATGGCAGATGAGGGAAAGAAAAATGATATGGATGAATCAGACAAACTCCTCCTTAGAGAACCTTTTGGGCAGATAACACAACATTCCTTCTTCCTATCTCAACAATAGGATTGATTTTAGGTGACAAGCCTCTTCTTCTTCTAGAAGCACGAGAATCTAAGGACATGAAAGAAGGATGAAACTAAAGAAATGAAAGGTTATTGCTTATTTCTGGGCTACCTATGTCTAGTGTCCAATTTTCTTGGACACTAATATCTCTTTCAACTGCTGCCCAAGAACGGTTAATCTTAGCACGGATCCTAGCAGTGTCTAAAATAGTATGAAATAGGTTCAAAGAAGTGTTGGTCTGGTCATGGAGACCGGGATCAAGGTTGGGCTTCCTTGCAATAGGAACAATCATTAATAGAAAACAATCAAAGAATCAAAACAAAAAAAGAGAAATGTATTGATGAGGATCGAGTATAAAAAAATAACCAGAGAGATATTGAAGATCTCCCTAGTATGGTCGCCAAATAAATGTTGAGGAAAAGATATGGATTGATCTTACTCAAGCATTTTTAGAATTTACTTGGCTAAATTAAAGTAAATGGGAATATCACCCTACGTTTATAGCCAACAAATATATGTATCCTAACTCACTAGTATTAATTACAAGTTCTTAGGCTGTTTTTTAATCAACAAAAACCTTGCATGAAAATTACTTTTTATGTGTTTTCTGAAAATATCAGTTGCTAAAAATAAATACAATAACATAAGTAAAGGAAAGAAAGATCATAATCAAGATAGGTGAGACATAAAGAAATCCTTTATTTCATTCAAATTCATCAAAGAGTCATTGTCTTTACAAAAATTCACAAGAAATCTTGGACCAAAGTCAAACTTAGAAATCCCCGATGGAACATACAAAAGGATCTCTGACAAAAACCAAAACTAAACTCTAAAAGTTGGATCAAATTGCCACAGATCATTGCCCACTCGACTCTACACAATATTCTTTATCAGTCATGAAAACTAATTCACAAATAAACAAGCCTACACAGATTATCAAAGATAGATCAACACCTCTGAAGAACAAGTGTCTGAATGATTTGATTAAGCCCTGAATATTGTTGTCTAAAATAAGTCCCTGCTATCACAAAAGATAATTAGGCTATGATAAAGATATGAATGAATGAAATCTGAACTATCTCAACATGAATTCAAAGAGCAAAACTTAGCATGCTTTGTGCTTCTATCCTCCTCCTGTTCCTCCCCTTAGTTCAACTTTTAACAATTTTGAATTGGTTAGAGTAGTTGAACTAACTTATTACTTAAGCTAACATAGGACCTTAACTAACTTTAGTTAAGGAAGCGGGGAAAAAGTAATAATCATAATATGGTCATAATTAAATAATAAATAATAGGTGGGACCCCCTTGTGACTCCCCTAATGATAAGAATCATCACATCATAAAATAATCCATTTGTTAAGCAAACACACCCCTTGTGCCTCCCCTCAAAAATATATTTATTTGGAAATTTTAGCTCATAAAACTTAAAAATAATTCAGAATGATACTCATATATCCAAAACAAGACCTATTATCCCAAATAAAACACACTGTCCAGAATAAAACATGTTGTCCAAAATCCATGTAGTCCACTATCATAAACAATAAATAACATAAGAACTAAAATCCATATTTTCGATTCTGTGAAGAAACCTTCCCTTGGTGGCTGTTGTCACCTCATGACTTCCCTGAAAATGCCTTGATCTAGGCAGAGCCTTTAGGCTTTATCTCACTAATCACATGGGAACAATCATCCCTCAGATTCATCCGTGAATACATGGATTTGCCAGTCATTGGAGGGTGAGGAAGGGGCAGTGACAACTTTTCCTTTACCAGATGCATGGTGGGGTTCAGTCTTCAATCTCTTGCTAGCATGGGAGGATTGCACTGGAGAGTGGTTAGGGGCAGCTTGGGAAATGGGGTTCAAAGGTGGGGGAGTAGGAAAAGTTAAGTTTGGCCAGGCACAGTGTTGGGAGACTGTTGGGTGGAAAATCTCCTCCCACCCATCATTTTCCGGGACTTCAGGCTGTAAAGAGACATGAGGAGGCATAGGTATACAGGGGGCTCAAGAGGATTAGAAGGGAGGCCTTTCAGGCCTCTGCTAGACTATCCCCTATCCAATCCAATTAAAGAATCCAATGTGGAACAATTGGCCCAGCTCTTCAGAATGAACATCAAAATGAATTGAGAACCTAGGCCTCCTTGGGCCTCGGTTCCAGTTACCTCTACCTATGTTTCCTCAGCCATGGCTTCCTCGACTGAAAAAAATCATTCTACATATTTTAACAATTATCAAATAGTCTTTTAAATAACCATGCATGACAACTCATTAAAAAATATAAAATAGATTTGGCTCATAATGTATCAGGCTCATGCAATCCAATCCATACAAATTTTTCTGATGTCAATCATTGAGCAGGGGGGTGAAAAAAATGCTCAGGGATACATGAGGGGTTGTAATTAGCGAAAAGATGATATAATTAAAGGGAAGAAACATGGTCACTACTCAATGATAACAAAAATCAACTATAACAACCAATAAAACTCACTACAATCCACACAGGACTTTGCTACTTTTACCCAATCTAACACAGAATTTTCCTTAGCTATGATCGATATCAGAACAGGGGTTGAAAAAAATGAATATGGGATATGTGGGGGGTTTATAATTAGCGAAAAATGAGATAATGAAGGGGGGAAAAAACCGGTTACTGTGCATGAGATCAATCAATCACTCCATAACATATATTGCAGTAAGAAAATATGCATCAACCAACAGTCAGATGACTTGAGTAATAATTCCTGTGTAGTGTTTTAATTTCATCGACCATTAATATCCAACGCAACACCATTACAAAAAAAAATTACTTCATATAATTTGTAAGATGTTCTGTTCCTTTTATTCACACATTTTGCATGTTATAACAGTCAAAAATAACACTCATTCCCAATCTGTAATCATTTACATCCACCACTACTACATCAAATATGTATTTAAAAGGCATATTTATGAAATAATAACAAAGTTTCTACTTCTGCAATAGAGCCAATCAAGGTCTATAACGATATTCATTCCCACATGTATATGTAAAAAATAATCAAGATACCAAGACCTCAGATGCCACAACTGGTAATGATAATTGACTATACAACCAAACAATCATTATTGAGCAAACTTCAAGGGCGATGTAACCATGCCACTGTAAAAAGAAAACTCAAGGTGACTTAAAACCCAAACCAAATAATCAACATGCCTGTCATCAACAATGGCCAATTTGCAATAAATAATGCGCGGTGTGTAACTGAGGAAACTTCATGGTGAAACTATTCCATAACACATAACAACAATCTACCACAATATAAATCAATAGACCGTGTTGAGCCATCTATTTATCCAATCGTGGTCAACCAAGATGCCCACACTCGGGCTTACACAACCGACAACAGAAGTTGCAATATACTCAATTCAATAATTCATTTGCAAAAAACCTATACAGAACGCGACCGACGCGAGCAATCCCCAAAATCGTAACCAATGCCAGCCACCAACCAAAACATCAAAAGTGTGAATCTTAGTGATTTTATACCAACTAACAAATGCCACTGTGGTAGAGGAACAACCAATCAAACCAACCATGGTAGCTTATACATAACCAGGCACCCAATCGACACAGGGTAGAGGCCCTTCCATTTTAAAAACATTGAATTACTTATCATAAGGTGGGTGACTGTGACCTTAAGTAGCCATGTAAGGTTTGTGATAATATCAGAGAGGCAGTGACAGGTAACCATAACAACATGACGACTATACGACTCACAAGTGATATTGTAACCAAGGTAATAGACCAAAATAATTGGAAACCACTTGACAAGTACGAAAGTTTCCCTATGAAACCAGAGCCTGGAGGGTTAAGGCTTGGCAGAGTAGCTTTTCACAGAAGGAACGGGGCTAATTTCAGTGAGACTTTGAGGATGAAGGCATACACCCAAGGGGCTGTGGTGATTATGGATGGAAGACAAACCATTTGCAAGGCTGAAATAAGAAAATGTGGCTCTTAATTTAACTCGATAACCGTGAAGACTTTCACCATGCCATGATTTTAAACAAAACCCTTAGACCAACACTGTTAGGAACCAAATATCAATATAGCATATAAAAACCTCATAATAAGTACTCAATGCCTTGAAAAAGAGAGAAATTCAGATAATAAGCCTCTTCGATGGGGCAACATCCTTACGCCCACATAAATGTTCAATTACAAGATGATTCCAAATGAAAATGTCTCCTTGGTATATATAGGAGACTAGGAGGTATAATTACAACTAATGGACTAAAGATGACATAAATAAAATAACATTACTAATGTAATATGCCCCAATTAAGGGGTAATGAGCCACTATTTAGGGCTCAACATGCCCCTCCCCTTGAGACAAGTGTTGCCCGCAATGATTGAGTAACTCTGGATGCTTATGTATAAAAGAATCATCTTCCCAAGTGGCATCTTTTGTCAGTAGTTTCATCCATTTAATGAGATACTCTGAAATGGATCTATTCCTCAACTAGCGAATTCTTGTGTCAGTGATGGCTTCAGGCTCCAATATGATTTTTCCTTCCTCGTCAAGTTCTGGAAATATAGTTTGAAATGGGATATTGTCACCTATAACCTTCTTTAAGAATGAAACATGGAAAAATAGGTGTACTCATGAAGATGCAGGCAATTCCAATTTGCATGCCATAGTACCAATCTTTTGCAACACCTTATAAGGGCCATAGTACTTTGGTGATAATTCATTATCCTTCTTGTCTTGCTTGAGGGACATCTGTTTGTATGGTTATAGTCTTAAAAACACCCATTCCCCTACTTCAAAACTTCTTTCACTTTTATGTTGATCTGCTTGTTGTTTCATGCAATTCTGTGCCATGGTCAGGTTGTCCTTTAGTATTTGGAGAAATTGTTGTTGATGCTCAATGTGATCTTCCACTTCTTGAACCTTACATTTTTCTTTTAGAGAAGAAGTGATGGAAGGAGGGTGGTATCCATAGAGTGCCATAAATGGTGTCATTTTTTTTGCAGTATGAAAGGAAGTTTTATACCACCATTCTTCCAAGGGTAACCATTTGAACCATTGTGTTTGTTTATCAGAGACAAAGCAACGAAGGTAGCCTTCTAGACATTTGTTCACTATCTCAGTTTGTCCATCAGATTGAGGATGATAGGATGAGCTATGAGCCAATTGAGTACCCAAAGAAGAAATTGATTCTGTCCAAAAATGTCCAGTGAAGATGGGATCTCTGTCACTTACAATAATCTTTGGGCTGCCATGTAGCTTTTGAACAATCTCCATGAATGCAGTGGCAACTATACTAGATTTGAAGGGATGAGAGAGTGCACAAAAGTGTGCATACTTGGTTAGCCTATCAACAATCACCATGATGACACTCTTTCCTTCAAAATTCGGTAACCCTATGATGAAATCCATGGAAACCTCCTCCCAGCACTGACTTGGGATGGCTAATGGTTGTAAAAGGCCCGGGGTCTTAATTGTTTCCACCTTATTTTGTTGGAAAACCAAAATTTCTACCACAAACCTTTGAACATCAGTTTTAAGGCCATCCCAAAAAAATTCCTTCTTGACCCTATGGTAGGTTTTTAAAAATCCTGAGTGGCTTCCTACTGGAGAGGTGTGCAACTCCAATAGTACCTTTTGTTTGAGTTGGGAGTTCTTACATAAATATAAGTGATCTTTGTACCATAGTGAATCATTTTTCCATGTAAATCTATCTGATGTACTGGAATCCTGCCGCAACCTTTGAATGAGAGTCCACACTTTTTCATCATTCTTCCATTCATTCCTTGCTTCTATTATCCAATCGGGTTGGATGATAGAGATAGGCATAGAGAAATGCCTCAACATATTCATCCTTCCTTGAGAGTGCATCTGCTACAACATTTTGCTTCCCTTTTTATAAACGATTTCAAAATCATAACTCAATATCTTGGTTACCCATTTTTGTTGTTCTTCTGAAGATAGTCTTTGTTCCAAGAAGTATTTAAGACTATCATGATCTGTTTTAACCTTGAAGTGCCTACCTATTAGGTAAGGATGACATTTCTTCAATGCACATAGTATTGCCATCATTTCCTTCTCATAAATGGTTTTGTGTGAGTCCTTTCCCTTGAGTGGTCAAATTTCAAAAGCCAGGGGCTTTCCTTCTTGCATTAGGACAACACCAATTCCATTTCCCGAGGCATCACATTCCACAGTAAAGAATTTTGTGAAGTCTGGAGTGGTCAAGACAGGAGCTTTGCACATCACCTATTTAAGTTGTTCAAAAGCTTTAGTTGCCTCTAGAGTCCATGAAAATGCATCCTTCTTAGTTAGTTTCATTAAAGGTGCTTCTATTCTTCCATAGTGCCAAACAAACTTGCGGTAGTAACCTGCCAAACCCAAAAATCCTCTAAGATTCTTCAATGTTTTGGGAATCGTCCAGTCCATCATGGCCTTAATATTGTTAGGGTCTACCTTGACACCTTCATGAGATACAATATGACCCAAATACTCTACCTCCTTCCCTCCAAAGAAACATTTGGCTGGTTTGGCATATAGTTGTTTCTCCTTTAGTAGTTGTAGCACCTTGCCAACACGTCAGACATGATCCTCCCAAGAATTTCTATAGATTAGTATATCATCAAAAAATACTAACACAATTTTTCAAAGGAAGGGCTTGAAAATGGAATTCATTAACCCTTGGAATCTGGAAGGTGCATTTGTAAGGCCAAATGGCATGACCAAAAAATCATAATGGCCTTCATGAGTTCGGAATGTTGTTTTTGCGATATCTTCTTCCTTCATTGTAATATGATGATACCCTGAACGAAGATCCAACTTTGTGAAATAGATTGCTCCATGTAGTTCATCTAACAATTCATCAATGATGGGAATGTGAAACTTATCTTTAATAGTGATCTTGTTGAG
>ML784879.1:1266586-1300369 GCA_009831015.1 Picea engelmannii | reverse complement strand
TTCTCACCACACTTATGTCCCTTACTGTACTTGTTGTCACAATTAAAGCATAAACCTTTTTCTTTTCTTTCCTCCAATTGTTGAGGTGTCAACCTTGTAGGTTGAGGTGTTTTATAAGAAGGAGCATTATTCTCTCTATAGATGTTAGGATTGGTTCTTCTAGTAGCCATAGCCATATTTTTACTTTCAACATTTCTTTCCACCCTAAATGAATTCTACAATGATTTGGGTTCCCAAAGGTGAACCTCATGTTGAATGTTATCTCTTAAAGTTCCTATGAATACATTAATCAAGTGCTCATATAGAATATCTGCTACCTTTATATTCAATCTTTGGAAGTTCTCAATGTGCTCTATAACTGAACCCTTTTGCTTGAGATTTATCAATTCACTAAAGAAGGTATTGCTCCTTGTATCCTCACAGTGTGCTATCATTTCTTCCATGAAAATTTTCCAAGTGACGAGTGATTTGCAAGAACAAATCCATCGATACCATACACACTGATTGGGTTCTAAATATAAAGAAGCAGTTCATACCTTTGTGTATGTGGTACATTATGTAGATCAAATAATTGCTCCATCTGAAGTATCCATGTGATAGGGTCCTTTCCATCAAACTTCCTCATATCGATCTTAGGAACGTGGTTGGTATTCAACTCAAAGTTGGAGTTTCTCTATTCTTGATTCACCTTCCTTGTGTCCTCATCATGAATTTCATGGGATACATTTTCACTTTCAGTTGTCCTCTCTATTACAAAATGTTTCAATCCTTCCATGATCTCCTCTTTTAAACCATCCATCTTTGCCTCCAACTTAGCTTCCATCTCTTGTAGTTCGTCTTTTGTTACTATCTTCTTTTGTAAATCATTTATGTCCCAACACATTTCTTCACCTTTATCAAGAGTCCAATTAGGATTGTTTGGAGGCTTATTTGGCGTAGAAGTTCCCTTTTTTGGTGGCATGTTGGCCAAGTATCACTTTAAACCTTGATTTTGAGATAGTTTTGCTAGACAATCTTCCTTTTATTGTATCTCCAAAATTTCGGTCTCCTCAGTATGAAATTTTATTTTTTGTAGGTATCTAATATTTCTTCTCTACAATGCCACAGGTCTGATAAAAATTGGATGTGCCAAGTGGAATTTACGGTAACTTCCCCACAACTTGCTGATTTTTTTCCTTTCCAGGAGATCTCACTTGTGAAGTGTTCCCCACACAAAATAATTGATATAAATTCTTAAACTCATACCAGAATGACTACTGTCTATCAGATATTGAATGCAACTAGTCTCATTCAATTTGGATACTCTAGGAAGATGTTATGATTGTTTTACCCAGAACACTTGCTTGAGACTAGTCAATAGGACTAGTCAGATACCCTATCTCCCACAGGGTGTATCTACAAATGTAAGATAACCCAGAAGCTAAAATTGTTACCAAAGATACCTTACTAATTTTTGTGAATATCCTCCGAATTTCAAGGTCGAAAAAGTTACATAAATGTTTTTATAGTAAAAATTATGTAATGACTCAATGCAAGATGATTCCCAAACCCTATCTTAGAAAGGATGTATCTCCAAAAGTATAAGGCCTCAGGAGATGAAATTTTAACCCAACTTACCTTGATCCATGTACTAAATATCCTCTAATCTATTCCTTCTGAATCGTTTTAGAAAAAAATTTATAGTGAAAATTCCAAGGTGTCTCAGATGTAGCAGCGAAACCCCAAGACCTTGAGCTCTGATACGATATGTTAGGAACCCAATATCAATATAGAATAGAAAAACCTCAAAATAAGTACTCAACACCTTGAAAAAGAGATAAATTCAGATAATAATCCTCTTCGAGGGGGAAACCTCCTTATGACCACATAAATGTTCAATTACAAGATGATTCCAAATGAAAATGTCGCCTTGGTATATATAGGAGACTAGGAGGTATTATTACAAATAATGGACTAAAGTCAACATAAATAAAATAACATTACTAATGTAATATGCTCCAATTAAGGGGTAATGAGCCACTATTTAGGGCTTAACAAACAAGCAATGGAAATAAAGAACTATTCCCCAGGAAGACTAACATTCCACCGAACTTAAACTGAACCATCTATTTTTCATTCAAATCCAAAATTCCACACAGTTGCAGCACTCAGAACAAAACAAACCCACACAACTGTGCCATAATCATTTCATAACTAGAATGAAGTATCGCCAAAAGAGACATACTTTTTAATCGAAATCCTTAAGATGGGAAGTGGCCAAGCAGTTTGACCCTACTAGAAATCTGGAGCCTAAACACAACTGCATTATCAAACATCATTTCGACTGGGGTGGCAGCCAATAGGAAGGGTAAATGTGACGTGAAATAAATGCATTTCGCCTCCACCCATATCTTATTTACTCCATATTACATGCCAATGAGCCTCCCATTAATCACCATTAATCAACCAAGGCATCGATAGTATCAATACATTAAAACCATTACATAATCCAAATCCACATAGTAATTCAACCATTTTCATTCACTTTTCTGAATGCGCCATCCTTATTTACATTCCCAATATAACTCAAATACATCGCTCAACCACTACACAATCTAAACGATCATGTATAACATCATCAACATTTAATCGAAACATAGCATAATCACCATAAAAATGCAAGCCATCTTTTCATGAGCCACCAACGTTACGACGTATGTAAGTCAGCCACTGATTCCATTAATCAATACATAACCATTGCGTTGTTACCTTTCCAAAGTGTGCCACCAAAATTTTCACCATATGCATATATAAAAATGTAATTAAACACTTTCATAGTGTTTTCCTTGTAACTAGAGCTAACAATAGATAACAAATATTTATGCATGTGGTATTGTAGGACTGGGTTCCTTTGTACTTGTTGTGATACCTTGCCTTCTTTAAAAATGTTGTTAATGTAACTTTAATAATACGTTGTTATGCAGGTGAAGTAGAACAATCACCATTAATGGGTAACAAGCTATAGTCACATGAAGGGATATCATCAGAAAAACTCTACTCGTATCAATAACAAAGATATTCTCGTCAACCATGTAAAGCTTTGTAGCACATCATCATACTATTGAAAATGAACAGATCTGATCTTCAAAAGAAGGGGGTCCCACCTAATAGCATTATTTAGTCTTATATAATAATGGCTTTAGAAACAATTTGCGGGCGAAACTACGTCAATGTTTTCAATTGTCAACACCAATTAGATCCACTCTCGTTTGGAATGGAGTTTCCAACTAGATTTTGGCTTGATTGCCAATCTAAATAAAGTACTATCTAAATATTAATTTGAGAAACAAAGGTTATTAGATGAATTAAAACTCTAAAGAACTAATTCTAGACTAAAATGATTGTTTTTTGTCCTAAGATGCACTTCTATTCTATTCTATTCTATCATAATAAGGAGAAAACTAAAAAGATAAGTGTAGTTAAATATATGTATTACTTGCACAAAAATAGTTCATTATAGCAAGAAATATGATGATTTAACAATATAATAAGTTAGAAACAAACAGTTGGTTAACCAACTATTCACATTGTCATTGCACTTATAATGAAAATCATGGTAACTATAAACGTCCGAAAAAACAGTCTAGAAGTAGTTCATAAAGCTAAGATTCACACACCACAGAGATGAATATCCATAAATAGAAAAATTTCATTCATACACTTCAATGCCAAGATATTCAAAATGTCTCTGGTTCAAATTGAACATACCGTAATAGTATTGTTGAGCTAGAATCTGAAAACCAAAATCCCTTTTTCATGGGAAGTCCTTTTTTATAATTTTGGAGTGACTTTTTACAATATTGTGGCTCAATCATGAGCATATGAAAGATTTAAAAAGAAAATCTTCATATTCCTAATCAAAACAAAATTACAAAATGGAGGGAATGAGACATCTGGAATAGTTACAAAATTTGTGTCATTACGAGCTGCTCTTCCCCTACATCTGGTCTTGATATTCTTCCCAAAGGGAAGGATATTTCATTATATCCTCTGATTTTCCTGATTTTATTTTTTCCATGTCTAATTACCCATGAAAAACTTTACTAGAAACTTCTTTCTTTAAATCTTATGTTGTGCGTTTCAGAAAGTGTTGGGTCATGCCAATGAGCTTGGCAGACTTAAACAATTGTTCTTCTAGATATTATTTGATCTGGATTTAGCAGCGTAATGAATTGATTATAGACTGAATACCATAAACACAGAGATAGGAAGAATGAAACAAATATTCAGTGAACAATATCTTCTATTAAATAATGAATAGGATAAAACTGTAAAATTGCAGAACTAAAACTTGCTCGAATGGTGGTAGCTATCTTTGAGAAGAGATGTGGCTGCAACACACATCCGTTTGAGAAGAATGGAATCCAATTAGGCTCGATAGGCCCTTTTCATATTACTCATGAATTCAAAAACCATAGACATCCAAAAATATAACCCTAGAAGGTGAAACGCCAAAATTCATGTGGGCCATATGGATAAGTTGGTGTAATTTGGTACCTCAACTTCCTAGGGTCGTAACTTTTTCATACGACTTTTTTTTTAGGCACGTGATACCTTGTTGGAAAGGTCTTTCAGAAAAATACACATTTCTCCATTAGAATCTAACTTTGTCTACAGTTTGATTGTGGAGACTCAAAAAAATAATGTTTAGGGCCTCAAAACAGCCCTGAAAGTACAACAAGATGTGATAATACGAAAACTTAAAAAATAGGCTAGTTGGATTAGGATAGAGGCCACCCATATCCACCTGGAGAATGTGTGAGGCTTCAGAGAGATCCAAAAGTGTAAAACTTACAATTATAAAACAATACAAAAAGACATGCTAAACAAAAATGGACATGAGGAGCCATTTGGAATAGGTGGGTGGCCACTAATATCCATCTAAATCAATCCTGCCCCCTTAGGAAGAAATGGTATCCATTGCATTGATATCCTCTCAAATTGTAAGTGTTTGGTCAACCGTCTAGACCTTCGAGGTACCCGATACGTATGAGAGAGATGAAGGTGGATTCTATCCATATACCGCTTCAAAAGGAGTCATGCATGTAGCTGTATGGTAGGAAGTGTTGTACCACCATTCAACTAGGGGTTACCATTGAGCCCATTGATTTTGATTTTCAGAGGAAAAGCACCTCAGATATGTTTCCAAACACTTGTTGACAACTTCTGTTTGACCATCAGTTTGGGGATGATAAGATGTGCTGAGATGCAATTGGGTTCCCTGTAGCTTGAACAGTTCTTGGAAAAAATTGCTTGTGAAGTTGGGTCACGATCAGAAACAATAGAGTGCGGAATGCCATGAAGCTTGAAGACCTGGTCCATGAAAATGTGAGCCATTGTGGATGCAGTAAATGGGTGTTGAAGAGCGCATAAATGAGCATACTTGGAAAGGCAATCCACAACCACCATTATGAATGATTTATTTCTTGATTTGGGTAAGCCAGTAATAAAGTCCATAGAGATATCCTTCCAAATAGCAGGTGGAATCAGAAGTGGTTGTAGTGTGCCCGGAGATTTGACTGTTTCTCCCTTGTTGCATTGACACACATCACATTCAATGAAAAAATTATGGATGTCCTGTTTCATACCATCCCAGAAAAAAGAACGTTTGACCCTGTCATAGGTTTTTGTGAACTTGGAGTGCCCCGCTGTGGGTGTAGCATGAAGCTCAGAAAGTACCGTGGATTTAAGATTTGATTGTTTACTTAAATACAAACGACCTTTGTATCGAAGCTCATCCTGGAGCTAAGAGTAACCTGGGGGAGTTGGAGCATTGGTCTACAATTGCTGGATCAGATGGGAACTTTTGGGATCTTATAGCCATTCCTCGCGAACAACTTGGAGCCAATATGGTACAATGAAGGAAAGAGAAAAAAGGGATCCTTCTTCTTCATATTTTTGAGACAGTGCATCTGCCACCACATTGTTTTTGCCTTTCTTGTAAATGATCTCATAATCATATCCAAAGAGTTTAGTCACCCATTTTTTTTGCTCCGGGGAGGAAATGCGTTTTTCCAGAAAGTACTTGAGGCTTCGATGGTCTGTCTTAATTTGGAAACGTTTCCCCAATAGATAAGGGTGTCGCAGTTCAAAGTCATGCAGAATATCCAACATTTCCTTTTCATAGATGGGTTTTCCTAGATTCCTTTTAGATAGTTTCTTGCTGGTGAAGGCCAAAGGTCGACCCTCTTGCATAAGGAAAACACCGATTCCTTTCCCTGAGGCATCACATTCCAACACAGAGGTCTTTGTGAAATCAAGAAGGGCCAGAACCAGAGTGGTGCACATGGCCATCTTCAAGGTTTGGAAATCTTGAGCAGCGGCTGGAGTCCAAGTGAAAGAGTTCTTTTTGAGGAGAGCAGTGAGAGGTGCTGCAATCTTTCCATAATTCTTAAAAAACTTGCGATAATACCCTATTAAGCCCAGAAATCCACAGAAGATTTTGAGAGTCTTTAGGTATGGCCAGTCTTTCATAGCTTCAATATTTTTTGGATCCACCCTGACACCATCCTTGCCAACCAGATGACCCAAGTATTGTACTTTCGAGGCACCAAAATCACATTTAGACTGTTTCAGGAAAAGTTTGTGCTAAGAGAGTAGATGGAGAACTCGATCCACATGAGTAAGATGGTTTGTCTAGGTTTTTCTATAGATGAGGATATCATTAAAGAAAACTAAGACAAAATGAAGGAGAAAAGGACGGAAGACATGATTCATGAGGCTTTGGAAGGTGGAGGGGGCATTACACAAGCCAAAGGGCATGACCAAAAACTCATAATGGCCCTCATGAGTTTGAAAGGCCATCTTGGGAATGTCTTCCTCTTTCATATGTATCTGGTGATAGCTTGAGTGAAGATCAAGTTTAGTAAAGAGTTGGGTGCCACTCAATTCATCCAGGAGGTCATCAATGATAGGAATGGGAAATTTGTCTTTAATGGTTAGTTTGTTGAGGGCACAGAAGTGAGGACACATTCTCCAAGAACCTTCTTTCTTCAAGACCATGAATACAAGAGAAGAGTAAGGGCCCGTACTAGGGTGGATAACGCCTACATTAAGGAGTTCCTGGACCATTTTCTCAATTTCATTTTTTTGTGAAAAGGGGTGGCGATACGAACGGATATTGGGAGGAAGGCTTCCGGGTACAAGGGGAATGGAATGATCATGAACACCGTAGGAAAGAGGGAGTCCTCGGGGAGTGGAAAATACCATTTGATGTTTAGAAAGGAGGGCTTGGAGGTCTTGTGGCACTGGGGGTGTCTCTGTTGCTTGTATGGCATGGAGTTGGGCAATGACACTAGAATGACCTTTTTTGAGCAGCTTTTCCATGCAATGGGAACTAATGACCTCAGGTGAACCAACAATGATGCCTTGGAATTTATATTGGTGGCCTTCCTGGTCGAATTGTATGGTTAATTCCTTAAACTCCATGAGAATGGGACCCAAATTCCTTAGCCAGTCTGCACCCAACACAATGTCACAACCGCCCATGTCGATAGCAAACATATGGTATTTTAGGTGGTAGTCATCGATTTGGAGACACACATTTTCACAACGCCCTCCACATTTCATGGAACCACCATTGGCAATCATGATTTGGAAATTGTTGACGACATGGATGTAGAAATGAGTTTCTTGGGCAATGTGACGATGAATAAAATTATGGGTGCTTCCACTATAAACCAGAATGATGACCTTTCGATGCTTGATGTAACTGATTAATTTGAGGGTTTGGGGGGTGGAGAAGCCACTGAGAGAATTGAGGGAAATGATCAGTTCCACTTCGAGAGGGTCCGAGGGAGGGGTTGTGTCAGTGATTTTAGGTGACTTAGGCACAAGGGGAGTTTCAACATCCTCTTCAGAAATATCATTAGAGATGGCGATAAAAATATTTTGTTACTTACACTTGTGGCCCGTGAAATATTTGTCATCACAATTTTAACAAAGGCCTTTGAGTTGGCGATCAACCATTTCATCCTTGGTCAATTTTTGGATCTTTAATGGGGTGGAGGGAGTAGTGGGATTTATGGGTTTAGGGCAAGGGATAAATGAGGGTTTACAGTTTTGAGAGGATACAACCTATTGTGCTTCTTTATCGTTTTTAGTAGCCTCCACCCAACTCGAAGGTTGAGCCATGAGGACATGGGCCCAAATATCATCATTGAGGCCATTGATAAAACACTCTCGAAAGAAAGCATCAGTCATGCCCTCTATTTGAAAAGCCAGGCGTTCAAAGGAAACTATGAATTCTTCTATTGTTCCTGATTGTTTCAACTTTTTCAAATGGCCCAAATGGTTGGTGTCAGTGTCAAAGCGTTCATAAAGCTCAGTCACAAATTGGGTCCAAGAAATATACCCTTGAAGGGAAGTTTTTCTCCATTGCCACCATTGCCAACGTTCTTGATCTAGATGGAGAACACCATATTGGAGTTTGGCCAAGTCATCTGTAATGCCATATAAAGAGAAATAATGTTCCATTTGGGTGACCCAACCAGTGGGATCCAAGCCATCAAATTTGGTCACATCCACCCATGGAAGGTGTAGGTCACATTGAAAGTGATGGTGCTGAAAGGTATGGGAATGGGAGGAATGTTCACCTTCAGTTTTTGGAGGTGCATCAGAGAAAGGGTCATCTGTAGGGATCTTCAGTTTGGTGTAGAGTGATGCAAAGACAGATTCAAGCTGGGTGGTCAGTTCTTGTTTGACTTCCTCCATTGAGGACTACATGGTTGTATTTATGGTTGTATTAATGGATGTATCGATGGAGGAAATAGTGGCACTGAGTTGTTTGACTTCTTTTTGGGTCTTGAGGAAACCAGATTGCAAGGTGTTGAAGCGAGATTCCAGGTCATGGCTATGGGTATGGGCCATGAGGATGGGTGAACTGAAAAGGGGCGGTCGGGGTCAAAAATTTTGCCGAAAAATGATAGGGATGAATGTGATAAGGGTGAAGAGATGAATCCAATGGAATAGGTCTCAAATAATGGTGAAAAAATCTCCAGACTTTTTTTTTTTATACCTACGGAGTTATACTTTGGTTTGAAGAATACTGCAGCGATGAAATCCCCAAATGCTTAACCAGAAAGAAATGTGTATTTACTTGGCAACCTGAACACAGTTGTGCAGCAATAGATCTTGTCTGTTTTAATTTTTTTATGTTTCTATCCCCCAAGGGTTAGGTATTCAAGGGTTCTACAGACAAGGGTTTGCCCTGTGCTATAGCTCTCTGATATATGTGTGGGGTCCAACAATAGTAATCAGTCTAGTATCTCAGGGAACTAACTAAGGAGGATAGACTGTACCCTTAGCCGTACTACCTGACTACCCAGGTACTAGAGAGTATCTTCCCAAGTGATGTTCTCAGTGGTACTATAGCAGTCAGGTGACCGATTGGTTTATGTAAAGAGGGCTTCAGGAAATCTAGGTCGATCCATACACAGGTGTTGTCTGATGCGCTACCACTCGAAGGGGTACCAATAGGGGTTACAAGGGTGGCCAACAAATGTGCGCTTAAGAACCACTTGTATTTCCTGTGTGTATGAATCCATCAACCACGGGTTTAAGTGCGTAACGACAGATCTCAGTGGCTTAAAGACGCCGGAATACGTCTCTACCCTGAAATTTTTTTTCCCACAATTTCTGCCAAGGAAAGTGCTCTGATACCACTTGTAATATACTAGATATAAAAAGTATGCAGAACAAAAATAAAATGCTAGAAATGGCAGAATAACAGTAATATAACCAGCATAATCTCCATAATAACTCAGAAATGATATAAGAACAACAACAAAAACAACACTTTGAGTCAGAAAGCAATGTTCACAGGTCTCTTCGAGGGGGCAATCTCCAGTCGAGCAACACTCTGTTACAATAATATCCAATCTAGGGTTTTCATACCCTCGACCCTTATTTATACTAAATATGTCTATCAAGAGAAGCATCTAGAGGAAGATTCTTCTAGAAGAAGAAGCTTCTATTAGGTCTTCTTACATCCTCCTTATTCTATTTTATTGAAAGGCCTTATTAATATTAACCTTTATTACATCCAAATATATTTCTCTACTTATGTGTGGGTTAGGACCCTAATAGATTTGGCCCTGGGTGAGCCACTTTCCTTGGTGTAGGAGTTTCCCTGCCTTGAAAACCCGATAAAGATGGATCTACTATTGGTGAGTGAACTTGACCTGTGTGTCCACTATCTGATCTGTGGATGCATGTTCCATGCAGTCAGGGTTGAGCTTTGTTGGTGTCAGTTGTTCGCTGATCTTAGAGGTGTCCAATAATGGTGGGAAATATGGCAGAAGGAGGTCCACATTGAATACTGGATGCAGACCAAGGAAGGGTGGAGTGTTGAGATCAAAATATTTTCTACCCACAACCTTGGTGATAGTGTAAGGCCCATAACAAAGTGGTCGAAGATTATGATGGGGCCCAATGAGACACTCCTTCTACAAATGTAACCAGACTTTGTCGCCCACCTGAAACTAGTGTGATAACCTGTGTTTATCATGCCACTGCTTGAACACAGAATTGGATTTCTGCAAAATCTCCTAGACCCGTTGGAGCATGTGTTGAATCCACTCAATGAATTTGGTGGCTTTGTCGACCATAGACTGATTAGGGGAAGAGTTTGTCTTTTTGGTGGCAAGAGGAAGTGCAACATCAATGGGTCCCAAGGGTTGGAATCCTAGACCCACCTGAAATGGGCTATGGACGGTGGAACTATGAAGAGATCTGTTGTAACTGTGTTGGACATATGGGAGAATCTCGTCCCATGTATAGGGATGCTTAGAGTTGTACATGCACAGGATGTGCACAATCATCTGATTGACGACCTCGGCTTGGCCATCGGTTTGGGGGTGGAAAGAAGTGGATTTTGTGAGCTTGGTTTTGAACATAGACCCGAGAATTGACCAAAAGGTGCTGAGGAACCTGCTATGTTGTTCGGAGATGATGGTATGTGGTATCCCAAAGTGCACCCAAACTCGTTCGAAGAAGAGCTTGGCAGTATCGAATTCTCTAACAATCTTCTTACAGGATATGAGGATGGCCATCTTCAAAAACCGATCAACGACCACAAAAATGTAGTCATTTCCGTGCTTGGTGGTCGACAAACCAGACATGTAATCCATGGATATGGACTCCCACGACTTCTCAAGAATAGGAAGAGGGGTGTATAGGCCTTGATTCTTGATGGCCGACTTGGAAATGGGGTAGGGAGTGCAAGATCTGATATACTTGTTGACGTCCAGTCGAATTTTTGGCCAATAAAAATGTTTCTGAAGGATAGACACAATTTTCTCTACACCAAAATGTTCTTCCACCCGACTATAGGGGGTTTCCCAAATCAAATTTTCACACTCTCTTGTAGGAACAAAGAGATGGCCCAAGTGGCATAATATTTTGTCCTAAATGTGAAAATCAGTGATAATGGCTCATGTACCCAAGAGATGATATGTGGTGGTGAAGACCAGATCTTGCTGGTAAAGTTGGGGCCACTCCGATGTTTCATGTCCACAAGAATGGAGCACAGTGGCAAGTGTAGCCATAGGAGGATGACTGAGGCAGTTAACGACATGATTGTAGATACATGTATTATACTTGATGTTTATATGGAATTTCCACAAGTAGGTGGATCACTTGTGATGGTGATCGTTCTACAATTTCCCCAGTGTTTGTATGAACTACAAAGGCTTGTGATCAATGTGTATGAACGTCTCTATCCCTAGAATGTAATGTTTCCATTGACGATAGAATTGTACAATGGAATACATTTCATTATCATAGGTGGGGTATTTACAGACAACATCAGAGAGTGTCTCACTATGGTATGCAACCCGATGCCCGTGTTGAGTGAGAACTGCGCCCACAACATAGTTAGATGCATCAGTCTTAATCTCGAATGGTTTTTGCTGATCAGGTGATCCCAATTTTATGAGAAGAACGAACTGAATATAGATTATTAACAAGTGATTAACACAAAATAACAAAGATACAATAAAACTGGTTTTCTATTCAATAAGGAAATAATCTGAAATTGTAAAATGCAGTGGAAACAAGCTTGTTGGAATGGTGGTGGCTTATCTTTGAGAAGAGATGTGACGTCTATGCTCATTCACAAGAATATGATTACAATGAGGATTTGAAGGATTTTTTACAATAAACAGGAATGCCAAAAACCCTAGACATCCAAAAAGCTAACCCTAGGAGATGAAGCGTTAAAAGTCATGTGGGCCCTGTTTGGGTAAGTTAGTACATCAACTTCCTGAGGTCGTACATTTTGCATACGATCTCCATTTTAGGCGCATGATAGCTCGTTGGAAATGTATTGTCGAAGATATTTAATTTGGGGGCTCAATCATGCCTTTGACTATCATTGAGAATCTTGATCCCAAAAAAACTTCATTTAGGCCCTCAAAATGGCCTCGGAAGTTAAAAACTGCTAAAAATAGTAAATTACCGAAATTGCCAGAAAATTGTTTTGAGCCAGTTGGAAAAGGTGGGTGGCCACCAATATCTAGCTGGATTAGTCCTCCCTCCTTAGGAAGCAATGGTATCCATTTCATTGAGTGTCCAGGGGAGAGGGAAAAACGTTTATTGAATCTGCATCTTCATGAGTTGCTTGCCTTGTTGGAGAAGTTGTGCTGCTTAGCTTGTTGAAGGTTGTCATGAACAAGTGGCTGGAAGGGTTGGAAATTTTTAGCTAGTCTAGCTACATGAGATGCCTATGTGCAGAAGGAATCGTTGCGCTTTGCTACAAACTTGTCGACCTTCTTCTGTTGGATAGAAGGTTCTTGGGGCGAGGCTGTAGTGGTTATAGTGTCCTTTTGTTCACCTTTTGAACATATTGTGAAGAAGCTGAATTTTGTAGTATGAGACACTACCTTGTGAAACTTTTTAGGTGGAATAGTAGTCAGAACTACCTTTGGTATTCTGTAGATATGACCCCCCAGAGAAAAAATGACACTGCAAGTTTGAGATGCATAAACAACATGGCACTTACACATATATGGTTGGCCCAAGAGAACATCATAGACATCCAGTGGGGAAACATCACATAATATCCTTGAAGGACTAGATGTCATATGACAATCGACACTGTTGGTTGACACGAAGATCTCATCATTGGCGAAGACACCTAATGTTGTATGGCTGCGGGTGTGGTGTTGTCGACAATCCCAACTGTTTGACGATCTCTGCTGATATTAGGTTCTTCTGGCTTCCGCTATCAACAATAAAATGCAACAGGTTCCCATTCACCCACATCTATGAATGAAAAGGGTGCTCCCCCTCTTTAGGATCGGTTGGTTCTTCTAGTTGAATTGTTGCGGTCGTGACAATAGCAGTGGGGTCTACATTGATGATTTATCTTTTACCAGTATTTTCATAATGAAATTTTGAATCAGGGTTTGGCTCCTTGTATTTGATCTCAACCACCAGTGACTGTTTTGAGTGACATTCATTGGTGTTGTGCTAGGGGATTTTGTGGAAATCACACCATTTTACGGTTTCCTTCTTTGTCTTCCTGTGACCCTTCTTTTCTTGTGGATTGGACTAGTTTTTAGGAGACTGTTTGTTAGGAATACCTTTTTCATACTTTGGTTGTTGTGGATTTGCAGACCCAAACTCCCATTTGTTCTGGTGCTTAAATTTCTGCTCGATTTTAACAACATATCGATAAGAAATACTGAGTGATGAGATGTCTAGAAAATCCATTTCATTTTGGATGTATATGTGTAGAGCCCCACGGTATTTCAAAACCAAATGTCATTCAAAGCCTTTGAAACCTAGCTTGGTGAGCAAGGTATGGAAGGTATTGGTGAACTCTGGAACTTCTTGGCCCCTCTCTTTCCGTAGTGTGGTCCATCTCATGTACTGGTCCTCATAGTTTCCAACAGGGTAATACTGTTCCTTTACCGCATCCACAAAAAAATCTCAAGTGGGCTTGACCCCATATATTCCAGACTCCTTTGTGGAACTTTGCTCCTAGTAAGTTTCCCACCAATGTTTGACATGGGGAGAGATTTAAGGAGTTCAAAGGTGATATTTTCTATGTCGGAAAAATTATGAACATAGAAATAACCTTCTAATAGATTTAACCATTTGTCTAGGGCATCCACATATATCTGACCTTCAAATACAGGAATATAAAAATTAACTTGTACCTTGAAAGGAGAGGTTCTTATAAAGTGGTTGTTTGATGATGATGTGACTATTTCTATCGGTAGGCATTGAAGGATGTGGGAAAAATTCTCCATCATTTCGTCCCTCTGTCGCATGAGAGCTTTCTCAAGCAACAAATTTATAGGATCATCTGCTCCATAATTTTTCTTTTCTTCTGCCATGGAGGGTTTCTTGGGCATGTGAGAGAGATTGTATTCAAAAGAGAAAAGATCGAGACCCAACTTGATATACTCGTACCTTGTCAGGGACATGCACTGAAAAATGATCAAGAGCAACCTGCTTTGATACCACTGATCCGAATTATTTTCGGCACGAAATGAGAGCAGAGATATAGTAAAGAAATGCACAAAAATATCACATATATTCAATAATATAATAGGAATGTATCAGATATGCAACCATAGACACAGATATACAATAATATAATAGGAATGTATCAGATATGAAACCATAGACACAGATATACAATAATACACGATTTCTATTAATGAAAGAAATGTACAGATATTGTAAAAATACAGAGTGAAAGACTTGTTAGAATGGTGGAAGCTTATCTCTAAGAAGAGATGTGACGAATGCACTCATTCATAAGAAGATGATTATAATGAGGCTTTGAAGGATTTTTTACAATAAATAGGAATTACAAAAACCCTAGACATCCAAAAAACTAACCCTAGGAGATGAAGCACCAAAAGTCATGTGGGCCTGTTTAGGTAGGTTAGTACATCAACTTCTCGGGGTCATAACTTTTGCATATAATCTCTGTTTTAGGCACATGATAACTCGTTGGAAAGGTATCATCGATGATATTAATTTTGGGGGCTCAATCATGCCTTTGAATATCATTGAGAATATCGATCCTGAAAAACCTTCATTTAGGCCCTCAAAATGATCCTGGAAGTTAAAAACTGCTAAAAATAGTAAATTACCAAAATTGCTAGAAAACTGTTTTGAGCTAGTTGCAAAAGGTGGGTGGCCACCGATATCCACCTAGATCATCGGGAAAGGAGAGTATGGGATCTGGGAAAAAATTATGTTTTATATCTTCAAATGCTCATTGTTTTCCCTTCTCCCCCATGAACTTATCCCTACCACTACCCTTGGTCACTTAGCTGAGGGCCCAGGCAATATGGGAGAATCCTAACACGAACTGTCAGTAAAAATTAGTGAGTCCTAAGAATCTTCGAATATAAATTAGTGTGGGTAGGGCCGACCAACCACATATGACTTGGATCTTAGCTGGATCAACATGCACCCCATGCTCATCAACAATGTAGCCCAGTTATTGGACCATGTTCATGTCAAAAGAGCATTTTTCCAAGTTGTCATAAAGATTGTGCTATCGTAGAGTGCTCCAAGCCTACTGAATATGTCTCATGTTCTCCTCCCTTGTTCTGCTGAAGATGAGGACTCCATCCAAATATAATACCACAAAGTAGTTGGTGAAGGGTCTCAATACATCGTCCATCAATCTCATGAAAGTGGTTGGTGCATTTGTTAAGCCAAAGGGAATGACTATCCATTCATAGCGACCTTCCTTAGACTTGAAGGTTGTCTTCTATACATCTGTTGGTTTGATAGGAAACTGATGGTAGCCAGACTTCAAGTCAATCTTGCTGAAGAAATTTTCTCCCTTGAGTTGGTCAAGAAGGTCATCAATCCTGGGAATGGGATAGCGGTTCCTGACTGTGATTTTGTTTAAGGCTCTGTAATTAATGCAGAGTCACAAAGTCCCATCCTTTTTCTTCACCAGTACAATCGGGATTCCACAAGGGGAGGGGTTGGGTCTGATGTGCCCATTTTGAAGAATCTCTTGGATCTGATGCCTGATTTCATCATTATCCATGAGCAAGTGTCGATAGACTAGTCCATTAGGTAGACGTGCATCAGGGGTCAAATCAACTGGATGCTTGACCTGGTAGTGTGTCGGTACTCCTGTAGGTGAGACGAAGATGTCTCTTTATTATTCCACGATCTCGTCCACTTTCTTCTATTGCAAAGAGAGGTGCTGTGTAGAGGCCACAAATGTGGTGAAAACCTTCTTCTTACTGTGAGCATGGATAAAAAAGAAGACGAGTTTTTCGGTCTATGAAATGACCTTACTACATTCTTAGTAGAGATTAAAGAAATAGCAGCAGGTAGTGCCACCTCTAGAATCCTGTACAATTGTCTACCCAAAAGTAATAATAACACTGCATGGTCTAGAATCATACACAACATGACGCTTCCAAAAATATGGTTTTCCTAAAATAACATCACAAACTTCAATGGGAGAAATATCACACAGTACCTCATCTTTGAAAGGCTTGATGTCGTAGGACAGACGACATTGTTGGCTCACACAAAGATCTCTTCCTTGACGAAGCCAACTGATGGTTTAGAGTTGTGGGTGCAGTTTCATTGGAAGGTTCAGCCACTTGAAGACCTCTACTGAAATTAGGTTCTTATAACTACCATTGTCGATAATGAAGTGAATCAGAGCCCCCTTGACCCACATTTGTGAGTGAAAGAGGCGTTCCCCTTCCTCTTGTTCTTCTGGTTCTCTTGGCCATAATTTGGTGGTATCAACTCTGGCACTGGGTTCAACATCAATAATACCCTTCCCTCCTTCAGGATTTGACTCAGAATTAGAATCAACCTCTGACTTGGAAGCCTTTAAATCGACCATGAGGGACTGCTTGGAGTGGCATTCGTCAGTGTTGTGCCAAGGAATTTTATGGTATTCACACCATTTTCCTGTGTCCTTCTTTGTCTTCTCATTTCCATTCTTTTTTTGCGGCTTGGATGGATTGTCTTGAGGTTGACCACCATGACTTGGTCCTCTATTGTGTGGGTTGGGGTTACCTTTTCCCTGCTTCAGCTGTGAGGGTTTTGTAGATCCAAACTCTCGCAGTTTCTACTTAAATTTCTGCTCGATCTTGACAACGTATCTTTAAGTTGTGCCTAATGAGGCGATGTCTAGGAACTTTGTTTTTTTTTTAGTGTATCTATGCAAACAACCACGGTATTTGAGAACCAGACATTGATGCTCAGAATCTTTGATACCCAATTTGGTGTGGATGGTGTGGAAAATATTGGTGAAGTCTGGTACTGTCTGGTCCCTTTCTTGACGTAGGGTGGTCCAATTGGTGTACTGGTCCTTGTAGCTTCCAACATGGTATTATTGTTATTTAATGGAATCCCGAAAGGAATCCCATGTAGGGTCCACCACAAAAATTAAAGATTCCTCCACGACCCTTTGCTCAGAGTAGGTATCCCACTAGTCTTTAACATGGGGAACGACCTTGAGGAGTGAAAAAGGAATCTTTTCACGATCGGAAAAATTGTGGACCAAAAAATATCCTTCGAGCAGATTTAACCATTTATCTACAACATCTGCATCTATCAATCCTTCAAATAATATAATATCAAAATTTACCTATACCTTGAAGGGGGTTGCATGGCTGCCTAATGAAGATGCTTCTCCCATGGGAAACCGTCGAAGGATCTGCATGAATTTTTCCATCATTTTGTTCATTTTTCACAGGAGGGATTCCTCGAGCAACATTTTAATAGGATCTCCTACTCCATTATATTTATTTTCATCTCCCATGGGTTGTTGTCAGGTTTGGTGCAACTGATCTGGTAATGGATCAATTGATTCGAGTATGAAATTCTTGTACCTAGATCTTGTCAGGGAAATGCACGAAGAAAAGTAAATGAAGAGAAGACCGCTATGATACCACTGATCCATATCTAGGAGAGGAACATATTGATTATAGACTAAATACCATAAACATAGAGATAGGAAGAATACCACAAATATTTAGTGAACAATATCTTCTATTAAATAATGAATATGCTGAACTTGTAAAACTGTAGAACTGAAACTGGCTCGAATGGTGGTAGCTATCTCTGAGAAGAGATGTGGCTTTTATGCACATCCGTTTGAGAAGAATGGAATCCAATGAGGCTCCATAGTTCCTTTTGATATTACTCATGAATGCCAAAACCCTAGACATCCAAAAACCTAACCCTAAAAGGTGAAACACCAAAATTCATGTGGGCCCTATGGGTAATTGGTGTAATTTGGTACCTCAACTTCCTAGGGTCATAAAATATTCATACTACCTCCATTTTAGGCACGTGATATCCTGTTGGAAAGGTATTTCATAGAAATACATATTTTGTCATCAGACTCTGACTCCATCTACAATCTGACTGTGGCGAGTAAAAAAAACAATGTTTAGGGCCTCAAAATAGCCCTGAAAGTAAAAAAAGATGTGCTGATATGAAATTGTACAAAATAGGCCAGTTAGATTAAGTGAGAGGCCACCCATATCCATCTGGAGAATGTGTGAGGCTTCAGACATCCCCAAAAGTGTAGAACTTGATGATGTCCAGTCAAAGTTCTGGCCAATAAAAATGTTTTTGAAGGACGGTCAGAATTTTATCTACGCCAAAATGTCCTGCCACCTGACTATAGTGGGCTTCCCAAATCATCTTCCCACTCTCGCTTGTAGGGACACAGAGATGTCCCATGTGGAATAAGAGTCCATATTGAATGTGAAAATCAATGACAGTGGTGCTTGTACCAAAGATATGATATGTGGTGGTGAATTCCAGATCTTGCTGGTAATGTTGGGGCCACTCCGATGTTTCATGTCCATAGGAATGGAGCACAGTGGTAAGTGTAGCCACATGAGGCCAAATGAGGTAGTAAATGAAATGATTGGAGATACCTGTCTTATACTTGATGTTGATATGGAACTGTTGGAAGTAGGTGGACAAATTCTGATGGAAATCGTTCTACAATTTCCCCTATGTCTGTATGAACTGCAGAGGCTTGTGATCAGTGTGTATGATCATCTCTATCTAGAGAATGTAATGTTTCCATTGACAACATTCTTGTAAAATGGAACACATTTCCTTGTCATAGGTGGGCTATTACTGATAACATCAAAGAGTGTCTCACTATGGTATGCCACCGGATGCCCGTGTTGAGTGAGAACTACGCCCACAACATAGTCATATGCATCAGTCTCATTCTTGATTGGTTATTGCAGATCGGGAAAGGAGAGTACCGTTGCTGAGCACAAATGATGTTTCAGATATTAAAATACTCATTGATGCTCCTTCCCCCACATGAAATTATCCCTACCACCTCCCTTGGTCACCTGGCTGAGGGCCCAGGAAATATGGGAGAATCCCAACACAAACCGTCAGTAAAAATTAGCGAGTCCTAGGAAGCTTCGAAGCTCGGTCAATGTGGTCGGGGTTGGCCAGTCACAAATGAATTGGATCTTAGCTGGATCAACATGTACCCCATGGTCATCAAAAATGTATCTCAAGTATTGGACCATGTTCATGCCAAAAGATCATTTTTCCAAGTTGGCATAAAGCTTGTGCTACTGTAGAGTGCTCAAAACTTGTCGAATATGCCACATGTGCTCCTCCCACATTATTCTAAAGATGAGTATGTCATCCAAATATACTACCAAAAAGGAGTTAGTGAAGGGTCTCAATACATCGTCTATCAACCTCATGAAAGTGGCTCCTGCATTTGTTAATCCAAAGGGCATGACTAGCCATTTGTAGAGACCTTCCTTAGACTTGAAGGTTGTCTTCTAGACATCCATTGGTTTGATGGGAACCTGATGGTAGCCAGACTTCAGGTCAATCTTGTTGAAGAAATTTTCCCACTTGAATTGGTCAATAAGGTCATCAATCCTGGGAATGGGATTGCAGTTCCTAACTATGATTTTTTTTAAGGATCTGTAATTAATGCAAGTTGCCAAGTCCCATCCTTTTTCTGCACCAATACAATCGGGCTTCTGCAAGGGGAGGAGATAGGTATGATGTGCCACTTTTGAAGAAGCTCTTGGATCTGACACCTGATTTCATCATTCTCCATCAAAAAGTGTCGATAGACTGGTCCATTAGGTAGAGTTGCATAGGGGGTCAAATCAATTAGATGCTTTCCTTGGCAGTGTGTTGTTACCCCTGTAGGTGAGATGAATATGTCTCTGTATTTTTCCATGATCCCATACACTTGATTCTATTGCAAAGGAATGTGTTGTGTAGAGGCCACATATATGGTGACGAAATTATTCTTACTGTGAGCACGGATCAAAAAGAAGATGAACTTATCGGTCTATGAAATGACCTTACTGAATTTCTTAGCAGAGATTAAAGAAATAGAGTTAGGCAGTTCCACCTCTGGAATCCTATACAATTGTCTACCCAATGTAATAATAAAACTGTGGGGTCTAGACTCATACACAACATGACGCTTCCAAAAATATGGTTGTCCTAAAAGAACATCACAAAATTCAAGGGGAGAAATATAACACAGTACCTCATATTTGAAAGGCTTGATGTCGTAGGACAAACAATACTGTTGGTTGACACAAAGATCTATTCCTTGACGAAGACAATCGATGGTATAGGATTACGGGTGAGATGTCATTGGAAGGTTTAGCCACTTGATGACCCTATTGAAATCAGGTTCTTGTGACTACCACTGTCGACAATGAAGTGAAGAAGAGCTCCCTTGACCCACATATGAGACTGAAATATATGTTCCCCTTCCTCTAGTTCTTCTAGTTCGCCTGGATGAAATTTGGTGGTAATGATAGTGGCACTGGGTTCAACATCGATAATCTGCTTCCCTCCTTCAGGATTTGACTTGGAATAAAAATAAACCTCTAACTCAAAAGCCTTCAGCTTGACCATGAGGGACTACTTGTAGCGACATTCATCCGTGTTGTGCCTAGGAATTTTATGGTACTCACACCATTTTCCCGTGTCCTTCTTCGTCTTCTTGTTTCCCTTCTTGTGTTGCGGCTTGGAAGGATTTTCATGAGGGTGGCCATCACATATTGGTCCCTTGCTGTGTGGGTTGGGGTTTCCTTTTCCCTACTTTGGCTGTGAGGGGATTGAGAATCCAAACTCTCATTGTTTCTTCTAAAATTTATGCTCGATCTTGACAACGTATCTATAAGCTATGCCCAATGAGGCGATGTTGAGGAACAACATTTCTGTTTGAATCTATCTATGCAAACAACCACTATATTTGAGCACCAAATGACACTTGGAATCTTTGATACCCAATTTGGTGTGGAGGGTATGGAAAATATTGGTGAAGGATGGTACTCTCTGGTCCCTTTATTGACATAGGGTGGTCCATCTAGTATACTAGTCCTCGTAGCTTCCAACAGGGTAGTATTGTTCTTTAATGGCACCCTGGAAGGAATCCCATCTAGGGGCCACCCCAAAAATTTTGAATTCCTCCATGGGCCTTTTCTCAGAGTAGTTATCCCACGAGTCTTTAACATGGGGAGCGACCTTGAGGAGTGCAAAAGTGATCTTTTCCCAAATGGATAAATTGTGGACCAAAAAATATCCTTCAAGCATATTTAACCATTTATATATAACATACACATCTATAAGTCCATCAAATAATGGAATATCAAAATTTACCTGTACCTTGAAGAGGGTTGTATGGTCGCCCGATGAAGATTCTTCTCCCATGGGAAATCGTTGAAGGATCTACACGAAGTTGTCCATCATTTCATTCCTTTTTCACGCAAGGGTTTCCTCGAGTAAAATTTTAATAGGATATCCTAATCCATCATATTTATTTTCATCTCCCATGGTTTGTTTTCGAGTTCAGCACGACCGATATGGTAATGGATCGATTGGTTTGAGTCCCAACTTCTTGTACCCAAACCTTGTTGGGGGCTATGCACGAAGAAAAATAAATGAAGAGAAGACCACTCTGATACAACTGATCCGGATTTAGGAGCAGAACGAAATGATTATAGATTGAATACCATAAACATAGATATAGGAAGAATAACACAAATATTCAGTGAACAATATCATCTATTAAATAATGAATAGGTTGAAACTTCAAAACTTCAAAACTGAAACTTTCTCGAATGGTGGTAGCTATCTCTGAGAAGAGATGTGTCTGCTATGCGCATTTGTCTGAGAAAAATGGAATCCAACGAGGCTCCATAGGCCCTTTTCATATTACTCATGAATTCCAAAACCCTAGACATCCAAAAAACTAACCCTATAAGGTGAAACACCAAAAGTCATGTGGGCCCTATGGATAAATTGGTGTAATTTGGTACCTCAACTTCTTATGGTCGTAAATTTTTCATACGACCTCTGTTTTAGGCTCGTGATAGCCCGTTGGAAAGGTCTATAAGAGAAATACACATTTCTCCATCAGAATTTGACTCTGTCTACAATATGACTATGGGGAGTAAAAAAAACTATGTTTAACGCCTCAAAACAACCTTGAAAGTACAACAAGATGTGCTGATATGGAAACATACAAAATAGGCCAGTTGGATTAGGTGAGAGGCCACTCGTATCCACCTGGAGAATGTGTGAGGCTTCAGACAACCCTAAATGTGTAGAACTCGCAATTATAAAACAGTACAGAAAGACATGTTGAACAAAAATGGACATGAGGAGCCAATTGGAATAGGTGTGTGGCCACCAATATCCATCTGGATCATTCTTTTTCCACCTAAGTTAAATTTTCAATGCTTACTTTGCTAATTTCCCTATGTTCCTTCAACTCAACTATTATTATTGTGGCAGGTGTTTCCTTATCAATGGGAGGCATCAACAAAATTCCAAATTCCTCCATGAGACCTTATGATGTACTCCACAACTTCTTCTAGCCATTAGTTGTTGCTTCTTGGATGACTTAAATGTATTTCAATAAAGGTTTCCATTTATCAAAGAAAACCTGATACCTAGTTTTTTCCTTCTTAGCATACAATGGTAGTGTAGTCAGGAGGGCTTCATATATTTCTTTCCAATTGAGAATTTTATTAAAGGCATCATTTGCCTCCTTATATTTTCCTTGAATTTTAGTTATTCTATCTTGCAGCCTTAACTGATTATCTTGATTAGTCTGCATATCATTGACTAGACATAGGAATCCTTTCTGCTCAAATTTTAGTTTCTCATTTAGCTCCAATGCCTTGGCCTTGACATTTTCTACAATGAGAGTTGATTCCATACTCTTTTCCATATCGTTTTCAAATTTTGTTTTTCTTGTTCCAACCCTAGGATCTGGTATTTATGTTTCTCTATGAACTGTTTAGATTGAGTTAATTCTTCCTACAACTTGGAAACTTCTCCAATGTGTTCCCTTTTGATCTATTGTATCTCATCACCATGTTTTAGCTTTACAAATTCCAATTCTCTAACATGGGTGTCCCATTAGGTCTGTTTCATTCTTTCAATCTCAACATTCATCTCATCCCTTTGTATTTGCAATGCTTTATTCAAATTTTTTGTGTTGCGTGAATCAACCACCCTTGTGGCTCTCTCAAACTCTAAAGTCAGTTGGTCCTTCACAGTTTCCAATTCTTCCTCCAATTTTGTGATTCTGGTTTTGGCTATGCCTAAGGAATTGGTCACCTCAAGAACAGATGGAGCATTTAATCCTACAAATGCATGGAGGGAAGAAGCTTATTAAACAACATTCTCTTTTGGTTTAGGCCCAAATTTCCACTCCACAACTCTTCCTGTTGATGATGTGGACTTGGTGGATTCTCCCCTTTTCCTTTTGTTTGATCTCTTCTCAATTCTCTTTGTTCTATCATCATAGTATCAATATCTAATGTCCACTACAGTTCCTTTAAAAATCATAATTTGTGAAGAGAAGGTGGAATAACTTGGGATGGAATTGAGGGGAGTGTATTCTAGGAGTGAAATGTTCATCATGCCTAGATTGGGAGTTGATGGGATTCCTGGGGTATTTCTCAATTCCTATGATTTCTATTGTTCCAATTGATATTCTACTTTTCTTTTAGCCTCATCCTCTTCAACTAATCATTTGTCCTCTACCTCATCAACCATTCTTCTCACTTCTACCTCATCAGCCAATCTTTTAGCCTCTTTTTCATATTTCTTCTAGTGGATGGAATGTTACTTAACTTTGATATCATTTCCCTTTTTATTATTTCTTCAAATTGTTTTATTCGGTACTCTGACTCATCTTGTAGTCTTGTTTTCTCTAAATATTCTATCTTCTTGATCTTCTCTTTTTCTCTGATGTTCAATTTATTTTTCTCTTCTTGCATAATTATTTGAAACTTTTCAATCATAACCTTCTTCATTTCTTCTTGCTCAGATTCCAGTTCCTCTTTAGCAACATGATTAGGTAACTTGTGTAAGACCTATTCATATAAAAAGACTCCTTTGAGCCCGTCTTCCTCAAAATCAACCACATCTATGTTAGAATGGGTGATACCTATAGATCTAACATGAACAACTACAAGTTCATGTGGAACATGAAATTTTGACTCTCCAAGGCATAGAAATACATATTGTAGGGAATATGCCTCTTTTCTGGCATGAGGACCATTAGATAGGGTGTATTCTCATGTGTGGATAAGAAACATACGCCATAGTTTTTTTCTACCACTCAAAAGTAGTGAGGTAACCCCCATTCCCATGGTTTGGTAAGAAATTTCTCTCATTAGAAGACAGTCTGGGACAAAGTAAGGTAAAATATGTGGCGTACCAGTGATGCCATACACCCTTATGCATGAGTAGTATTTTTCTAGATACTGGTATTCTACCTCTTCCATCCTAGCTCTAGCTTCACCAGATATTTCATGCCTTGGAAACCCATAAATTACGGTATAAAGAGGGAAAAGGAAATAGTTACAAATGTCATAAAAATACCTTCTGTAATTTATATTCCATAATTAAGAGAAATACACGTGCACAGGGGATTGGTCATATTCCTAGATTCACCTAAGATCAAGAAATTACATAGAGCAATATATGACATCAATCAGGTAGGATGACGTATAAAATAAGATATTTCTCATAACTAAAATATTTTTGATGTGGATACAAATTTGGAAAGCCAAGATATCTACCCAATTTTACACTTGTCCTATTTTAACAATGGTATGGGCCAATGGTATCCAATATTTATGAAGTGTGTACTTTTTTCCTCACCATAAAACTGGTTCAACATAACGACCAACATTTTATATCGTACTTTTAATTCCTATGTGGAGACCAACTTTTGTCCCTGGTTGATATTATTTTCCTCATCCACCCACAAGTGTTTCATTAATTTAGTTGTAACTTTTTTGCTTTGATAAGAAACTTTTAAGAATATATAATTAAGAACACATGCAGGTGTGGGTAGATGGTACCTCCCTCTAATATATGCAGGCCTTAGAAATGTTATTTTCCTTTCATGCTTGCTTATGATCGTGGCAGTATTTGCATCAAACTTCTTAAAGCACCATTGGGTTCCTTCATTGTAAGGTAATAGGGCCGACCAGGAAGCCACTATTTGAATTTCACTCTTATGCATGCTCTGGTATATTTCAAAATCTTCATCATCTAGCAAAAAATACCTAGTGCTGAAGATCTGATAAATTTCTTCATATCTGAGGCTTTGGTCCTCACTAGTATGATGGGTAGTATCAGTTACGAGAACCTATTATTGGTGAGAAGAAGCTTCAGGTGTAGAGAATGATTGAAAGTAGAAAGATCCCTTTGATCTCCTAGTATTCTGACATGCCATGGTGAAAAGTTGTCTATGTCCTATATAAACCAAGGTAAAACATGAATTAATTCAAAAAAAATAATCATGAAATTGTAAGGAGACAAGTAATTTTAGAAAAATGCAATACCTATGATTCAGTCGAAAAACATGGTTTCATAGTATTACATAGCTAATTATAACGAGGCAGAGTGCTTCACCAACTTATGGAGGAAGACATAGTATAAAAGAGGGTTTAGGGTTATTTTGAATGAATTGAATCATTTGAATTGTGCATTAAACAACCAGTGTACGAGGACCATTCCAAAATATGAGCATGATATCACCATTAGTGTGATTTGAGAGGCTTCCAAATCTATGTATCGGGACCATGGGGGAGGTGCAAATTTGAAAAGGCAGATCAGAGTCATTTCCATCAGATAGGGGAAATTTCATGGATCATTTGCACTCCAAAGGAGAGGGATTGAAGAATATTCCATATCCCACCTAGGTTTTCATACCAACATGATATGAATGTAGTCATGGTAATAGGAGGGGCCCATCAGAGTCACCTCATTGGAGGTAATCGATACTCAGGTTGATGTACTCTGATGACAAGGTATCTAAATTATATTCCCCTTTAAACATGTATTTGTGTACCGACCACAAAGAGTTGTAAAAAAATTAAGGTATGTTATCAGACTCTATAATTTAGCGTTCAACAGAACCCAAAAATGGTAGAACCTCGAAAAAAATGGTACCAAAGGTATAATATCTTTCTTGAAGTATGTGCTAAAAAGGCACAATTGTGATGTTCCTTGAGGAGACTTAGTTGAAAACAGGGTTGATGTTCTTGCAGCAAGTGGAGGAAATGATAAATTTCTAGGAAGGGGGGGTCAGCAGGGATTCCATTGTTTAAATTTAATCTCAAGACAAAAATGAAAGGAAAAACTCATATACTCTATAAACAAGAGGAACATTTTCTCAATACCAACACCTTTTCAATAAAGAAGAAATACAGTGCCTTGTAAAAATTTTAGAACAAGGGGAAACCGATTTCTAAAATGGGTTGTTGTGGGGAGCCTCAACACCAAGAAATACAATCCACCCAACAATTCCTAAATATGCCTAGGCATGTAAGATTTCAAGCTAGGAAATTTGAAATTACCCATCAATATGTAAAAATGTCAGGGATGTAAAAATTTTCTCCGAGAAAGGAGAAAATTGACTAGGAAAGTGAGATCAAAGAATGTTGGGGAATTTTGTGCCTCTAGAAAATACAAATTCACCCAACATCCATAGTTGAACCAAGTTATAAACTCATACAGAGGTGAAATAGGTTTGAGATGAAAACTATTGATCCCTAGGCTTGAAAATGCATCCTACAATGGTATAAATATAGTTATTGCAATCTTTATTAGATAAGGAAAACCATTAATGAAGTAAATCCATAAGTTTATTAAAAAATCCATCTCATTTACAGTCTCACTATTCACTATCAACCATTAGAACCACAACAAAAACATGAATACACAGAGAACTATCTCATAGGAATACCAGAGCAATTCAAGACACAATGGACACCATATTTACCTTGGAAACCCAAATGGTAAAACCCGCTTCAAATGGGACTCAATGTTTCATTCTAGAAATCTATTTTTACAATGCTTTCATGGATCTCTATCCAACCTCCTATATTTAGCAAAAAGACCTATTGAGAGTGAAATTCATGAGACAAATATGGAGGAAATGGAGGAAATGTAGGTTGTTTTAGAGAAAAAACACACAAGGGGTTTTGTAAGGGATAGTATCGATCCAGGTGGATATCAGTGGCCACCCACCTTTTCCAACTCGCTCAAAACAGGTTTCTGGAAATTTTGGCAATTTACTATTTTTAGCAGTTTTAACTTTTGGGGCCATTTTGAGGGCCTAAATGAAGGTTTTTTGGGATCGATATGCTCAATGATAGATGAAGGGATGATTGAGCCCCCAAAATGAATATCCTCGATGATATCTTTCGAATGGGATATCCTGCACCTAAAACGAAGATCATATGCAAAAGTTATGACCCCGGGAAGTTGATGCATTGGCTTACCCAAACAGGGACCACATGAATTTTGGCGCTTCATATCCTAGGGTTAGGTTTTTGGATGTCTAGGGTTTTTGACATTCCTATTTATTGTAAAAATTCCTTCAGAGTCTCATTGTAATCATCTTCTTGTGAATGCGAGTAGTCGTCACATCTCTTCTTACAGATAAGCTGCCACCATTCTAGCGAGTCTTTCACTTTGTATTTTTACAGTCTCTGTACATTTCTTTCATTAATAAAAATTGCCTATTAATGTATATCTATGTTTATGGTTTCATATTTGATACATTTATGTTATATTATTGGATATCTGTGATATCTTTGTGCATTTATTTATTATATCTCCGCTCTCATTTTGTGCTGAAAATAATCCGGATCAAGTCTACTCTATCGACTAGACCGATAGTTGACTAAGAATTAGTCAATCGACTGTCAAAGTCGAAATTATAAGTTGGTTGAAGTATCTAAGGTATTTAAGTAGTTACAACTTCCTGGTAACTGAACATGTATGTATAAATACATGATCATGTATCAAGGAAAGTGTCTCTTTTCTGTTGTATTGACACATATATAATAAAGTTCTTGGGATTCCACTACTTTGTGTATGTATTTGATTATGGGTATATCTATGTAACCTCTATGCTTTTCTTGCAACTTATGTGATGGAATACTAGATACATTCCCTAAGTTTTCCCTAGATTACAACATTGGTTCCGTTGCTAGTAGTTCTGAACATGGGCATGCAAAAGATCACATAGATGATAACTTTACAAGACATACACAAATGGTGGAAGAAAAAAATTGAAAACTAAATCAAGTATTAAAAAAGAAGAAACAAACTCATGCTAGAAGAATCATGATCCTGGTGGATATCAGTGGCCACCCACCTATTCTAATGGCTCGAAAAAATAGTTTTCCACCTTGGTAGTTTTTCGGGCTCCAAACTTTTGGGGCCGTTTTGAGGCCCTAAACGACATTTGTTGGGGATTTGGGGCCAGGTGAATGGTGAAGGCACTAACTTGGGCTAGTTGAAAATTGTTCTTCTTGGTTAAACCTTTCCAATGGGTTATCGTGCACCTAAAATGAAGATCGTATGAAAAAGTTACGACCCTGAGAAGTTGATGTACTAACTTACCCAAATGGGGCCCACATGACTTTTGGCGCTTCGTCTCCGAGGGTTAGGTTTTTGGATATCTAGGGTTTTTGAAATTCTTGTTTATTGTAAAATTTCTTCAGAGCCTCATTGGAACCATCTTCTTGCGAATGAGTGAAAATGTCACATCTCTTCTCAGAGATAATCCACCACCATTCCAGTAAGCTTGTTTTCCACTGCATTTTACAGTTTAATCTTATTTCCTTATTGAATAGAAAACCAATTTTACTTTATCTCTATTATTTTTTGTTAATAATATTTTAATAATCTCTATTCATTTTGTTCTTCTTATAAAATATGGATTAGTGGTATCAGATCGGCCTTCTCCTTGTTGTCTTAATGCATCTCCTCAACGAGGTCAAGGTACAAAGAATTAGGTCTCAAGCTTGATTCTCTTGAGGAGAAAAGCTATGGCACGCCCAAGCAACCTCTCATGGAAGGAGAAAATAAATATGAAGGGATAAGAGATCCTTTCAAAATGTTTCTTGAGGAATCCCTCACACAAAAGAGGAACGCAATGATGGATAGTTTTGCGCAAATCCTTTGGGGGCTACCAACATGCGACATATATTCCTCAAGTGGAGGCACTGCCCACTTCAAGGTACAAATAAACTTCAATATTCGTATATTTGAAGGTAAGATAGAATTAGATGTTGTAGACAAGTGGTTGAATCTACTAGAAGGGTATTTTTCTATCCATAACATTTTGAATACATAAAAGATTACTTTTACAATCCTCAAAGTCGTTCCCCATGTCAAAGATTGGTGGAAAATTTTCTATGAGGAAAAGGAAACAAAGGAACCCTCATTATTTACAGTCACAACCACCTAGGAATCCTTCAAGGATGTTATTAAGGAACAATACTACCCTGTTGGAAGTTATGATGAATTTTATACCAAATGGACCACACTGCGGCAAGAAAGAGACCAAGCAATGCTAGAGTTCACAAATATCGTCCATACCTTGCACACCAAGCTGGGTATCAAATATTCAGAGCGGCATATGGTGCTCAAGTATCGTGGTTCTCTACATAGACACATACATACCGAAATGGAATTTTTGGACATCTCGTCAAAATCAAGCAGAATATCAAACAAAAGACACGAAAATTTGAGCCTGGGAACCCCTCACAGCAAAATCCAGGAAAGGGCGACCCCAACCCATAGAACAAAGGACAGAGAAAATATGGACAGTATCAGGACAACCAGTCCAAGCCATAATAAAATAATGACACCAGAAAGACAAAAAAGGATATCGGGAAGTGGTGGGACTTCCATAAGAGCCCTTGGCATAACAATATTGAATATTGCTCAAAGCAGTCACTACTAGCCGAAGTGAAAGCCTTTGAATTAGATGCAGGTTATGACTCTGAGTCAGAACCAGAAATGGGAAGACGAATAATTGACGGAGAACCAAGTGCCACTGTTTCTACCACCAAACTCCAACCTAGTGAACGAGAGAAGCCAAAAGAAGGAGAGTGCCTCTTCCATTTACAGATGTGGGTAAAAGGCACCCCGCTGCACTTCATCGTTGATAGCGGTTGGACCTGCTGAAAATGCCACACCCACAAACCTACACCGTTGGGTGGCTCTGCCAATGAAACAATATCCACGTCAGCCAATAGTGCCTACTATCATATGACATCAAGCCCTTCAAAGGCGAGGTATTGTGTGATGTTGCTCCTCTCAAAGTTTGTATTGTTCTTTTGGGCCAACCTTATTTATGGAAAAATCATGTTGTATATGAGTCTAGGCCTCATAATGTTATTATTACTTTGAATAGAAAATTGTACAGGATACTCAAGGAAGTCCTTCCTAGTGCTATTTCCTTTATCTCTGCCAAGCAATGTAGGAAGGTCATCTCTCAGACCAGGAAATTTTTCTTCTTCGTGATTCACTCTCAAAGCGAGAGAAATATTGCAGCCACATCTAGGGCCTCCGCAACCAATCTCTCCATACAACAGAAACAAGTGGATAAGGTCATGGAAGAATACTCAGATATATTCTCCTCTCCTACTGGGGTACCTATGCACTGCTAGGTCAAACATCCCATCGATCTGAACCAAGGCGCACCGCTACCTGATGGGCCAGTCTACAACCACTCTCTGTTAGAAAATGAGGATATCAAAAGGTAGATCCAAGAAATTCTCCAAAAGGGGCACACCCGTGCCATCTCATCACCTTGTAGGAGCCCAATCATGTTGGTGTAGAAGGAAGATGGGACCTGGAAACTCTGCATTGATTATTGGGCCATGAATACAATGATAGTTCGAAACTGGTACCCGATTCCCCGAATGGACAACCTCCTTGATCAGCTCAAGGGGGCCAAATACTTCATTAAGATTGATCTAAAGTCTGGATACCACCAGGTCCAAATAAAATAGATAGATGTATGGAAGACTACCTTGAAGTCAAAATAAGGTCTTTTTGAATGGCTGGTCATGCCCTTTCATTTGACAAATGCTCCAACAACGTTTATGAGGATGATGGATGATATCCCATGACCTTTCACCAATAATGTTGTAGTGGTGTATTTGGATGAAATCCTTATCTACAACAAGACTTGGGCAGAACACTTGGAGAATATTCAACAGATTCTACACACCCTGCAACAACACAAACTATATCCAACTTGGAAAAATGCTCCTTCGGCATGGATAGGTTCCATTACTTAGGATACATCATTGATTATCATGGTTTCCATGTGGATCCAAAAAATATCTAGGTCATTCGTGACTAACCAATCCCAACCACACTCACTGAACTTCAAATCTTCTTGGGCTTCGCCAATTTCTATCGCAGGTTCATATGGGATTCTCTCATATCGCATGGGCCCTCATCTAAGTAACCAAGGGTGGAGGCATGGAAAAATATTTGTGGGGTCTATCCCAACATCAAGCCTTCGATGACTTGAAGAAGTGTTTGTTCTCATCCCTGGTACTTTCATTACTGGACCTGCAACATCCCATTGAGATCGAGACAGATGCTTTAGACTATGTTGTGGGCATCATTCTCACACAACACGGCCACCCCATCTCATATCATAGTGAGACACTATCAGATGTTGTCCATAAGTACCCTAATTTTCACAAAGAAATGTACTCCATTGTGCTAGCCTACTGGCAATGGAGACATTACATTATTCGAAAAGAGACAACCATCCACACTGATCACAAGCCACTACGGTTCATGCAGACCCAAGATAAGTTGCAGAATGACCTCCATCAGAAGTGGTCAACATACTTACAGCAGTTCCACCTCAACATCAAGTATAAAATAGGAAGTACCAATCGAGTTGTTGAATTCCTCATCCGACCTCCAGTCACGACACTCACCATGGTGCTACACTCTTGCGGCCACGAGACCTTTGGATGACCCGACCTCTACGAGATAGACCCTAAATTCTCCACCACCTACCAAATGTTGCGTGCCAACTCAGTCGTCACTAATTTCCATCTTCAGGACAAGATGTTGTGTCGTCTGGGCCATCTCTGCGTTCCATCAAGCGAGCGCGCAAAGCTAATTTGGGAAGGTCACTACAGTTGTGTGGCAGAAAAAATTGGCATAGAAAAGACAATGGCAGTGATGCAGAAACATTTCTACTAGCTGAAAATTCGATAAGATGTCGAAAAGTATATTAGGTCCTGCATTGCCTGCGTTATTGCCAAACCGACTGTTATAGAAATATTTGCCTCACTTGATTCCCAGAAGGCCTTTTTCCATTTCACCATGTAGACTTATCATCCCTGTTTGTAATATCCAGAGCTAGAAAAAATATTTTTCCACATGTACACATCTTGCACATTATACAACATGTGTATATGCGGGTTGCTCCACTATAGCCTGCGTAGATCGATATTTGTGCCAGAAAATGAAAATTAATGTTGAGTTTCCATGTCACGATAGGAGATCTATTATCCTTGGCCTTCCATATACTAGAAATGTTCTGAATCGGCCTTCAGTTCCATTTTTAAGGCTATAAATGGGCCAATTCTGAGCTATGGAAAGAAGAGAAAGAATTCAACTTTGAGACAAAAGTTTCTCTAGAGGAATTATTTACTTCATATTGAGTCTGCATCTCTTTGTCCTTTAAGTTTGAACACAGTGTTCATCCCCCAAGATCTTCCCTTATTTTTTGAGAACCTCATTGTTTCTCTCTTATGAGATTTCCTTTGGTGGAGGATTGAAGTGGTGGAGGTCCAGTTGGAGGGAACTTAGTTTCTCGGTTCTAAATTGTGCCAACACGAAAGTCTATAAAAATTTCACTTTTTATGACCATATACTAATATAAATACTCTTTTCCAATCCAATTGATATCTTGCAAATATATTGAATTATTATTCCATGGGCGTATTTGTCTTGTTTATTAATGGATTATGCTATTGAATGTGCTAACATTATATAATATCACCATATGCTTTCTTTAATTGGTTGTTGAGGACTGGTTGTAGGTATATTTATTTGGTTCAAGTGCTTAATGGTGGAATTCATAAAAATTCTATACAAGGTAGGCCTTTTTGTTGGAAGATTGGTTGTTGTCATTGATGTCAACCCTAGTCATGGGTTTTGGACCACAAGATTGATGAAGTTATTTGGACATGAAGTAAAATGCACATGCAGATACAACATCCATGGATGGATAGTATACATCATGCTGTTTTCAGTGGTATGTGGCACGTCATGTGGATCCTCATGGTTGAGGAGAAATGAATTTTTGAAGATGACAAAGTGAATTGTACATGTAGGCCCTGAAGATAATTAAAGAAAAGAATTACAAAATAAGAAAGTGTCAGGTCGGCC
>ML784879.1:1221437-1242698 GCA_009831015.1 Picea engelmannii | reverse complement strand
CCTGGAGCAACATTCCTCAAGAGTAGTGGGTGCATAAATTCATTAACACTTTGGACACAACCCCTATCAATTGGTATCTTCAAGGAGAACTACGCCTTACCACTATATATTGGTACGGTAGGACTCAAAACTTTGTAGCTACATTTTTATTTGAAAGTAATTACCGTACAGTAGATCAAGATTTACAAGTTATACAACAGAGAGTATTTTAGGAGGCACCTAATCTCCCTTTTGATCAAGAAGAATATGAATGGACTGCACCTCTTCAGAAATTGCAAGGTTGTTACAATATCAATGCTGATGAAGGTGATGATCCTAGGAATGTGAAAATAGTAGAAACACAAGGACAGAGATATGTAGAAGGACAAGGATTCAAACTACCTTTTATTAGATAGCCAATTAAAATCAATAAAGTTAATATTGGAATAGAGCAAGAACCTAAGCTCACAAACATTAGAGATTATTGGGATGATGTCACTATTAACAAGATCACATAACTACTGCATGAATATCAGGACTTGTTTCCAACCAATTTCCCTGACATGAAGGGCATTAAAGGGCATATGGGAGAAATGAAGATCCCATTGAAACAAGATGCAAGGCTAGTCAAGTAGAGACCCTACAGACTAAATCCCAAATATAAACAAAAAGTCAAGATTGAATTAGATAGAATTTTGGAAGTAGGAATCATAGAACCTGTTGAAGAGTCATAATGGATTAGACTTATGGTGGTTCAAGATAACAAGAAATGAGATATTAGAATCTGTGGAGACTTGAGGAAACTGAATGATGCATGTTTACATGATTCATTCCCTACTTATTGACGACATTTTAGATAATGTGGGAGGAAAAGAATTCTACTCCTTCATAGATGGATTTTCAGGTTATCACCAGATCAGGATTGCCAAGGAAAATCACCATAAGACCACATTTGAAATATAATGGGGATCCTACCAGTACACAATGATGCCTTTTCAATTGAAGAATTCACTAGCCATCTTTTCTAGGGTGGTGGTCGAAGCATTCAAGGAATTTATACATAAATTTTTGGAAGCATATTTTGATGATTGGACTGTTTTTAGATTATTGAAAAATCATATTGAATGCTTAAGAATAATGTTGTATAAGTGCAGGCAATGCCAAATTTCCTTGAACCTGAAGAAGTGCATCTTCTTTTAACCCTTTGGAGTGTTACTAGGCCATATTGTGTGTAAGTAGGGGTTGCTGGTAGATCATTCCAAGATTGCCATCATTGTTGATCTACACCATCCTACTTCAGTAAGACAACTGTGCACTGCGCTAGGACATACTGGATACTATAGAAAGCTCATCAAGGGATATTCATAGATAAAAACACCCATGGAGAAGATTTTAAATAAAGATTGTCAGTTTCAATGGTCAGAGGAATGTCAACGAAGCTTCGACACACTAAAACAAAAAATGGTCACTGTGCCTATTCTGGTTTTCCCATATTGGAGTAAGGAATTCCATGTGCACATTGACGCATCATCTATTGCATTAGGAGCAGTGTTAGCACAAACATGAGCATGATATATTGACCACCTGTTAGCCTTTTCTAGAAGGAATCTCTCAACAGTTGAGATAAATTACACCACCACTGAGAGAGAAGGCCTAGCCATGGTGTATGCATTGCAGAAGTTTCATCACTACTTGTTGGGAGGACACTTTAAGATGTTCACCGATTAGTCTATGTTGAAATACCTAGTCAACAAGCCAGTTTTGGGGGGAAGGATATGGAAATGGCTTCTGTTATTTTAGGAATATGATTTCGAGATTGTGGTAAAGCCAGGGAGAATGAACAAGGGGACTCACCACTTATCTAGGTTGGAACATGGAGAGGAACCTACTATATTTGAGGACACACTACCAGATGCACAATTTTTGGCCATCAGAAAGGTTGATGATCACTTCATCGAGATAGTTCAGTTCCTATGAACATGAATGGGACCTCGCGAATATACATTCATTTAGAAGAAACAACTGGTAGTTCGTGTTGCATATTTTTCACTTATAGCTGGACAAATATATAAGATGGGACCTGATGAGATATTGAGGAGATGTGTTATGGAGTCTGAATACCATTGATTCTGGTAGAATCACATGAAGGCATCATAGGAGGACACTACGTAGGAAAATAAACAACGCAAAAGGTTCTTAGATATAGCCTCTGGCGACCCACTTTACACAGAGATGCCAAGGAATACTATAGAGCCTGAGATGTATGCCAATGAGTTGGGAAACCTTCCAGAAGGTATGAGATGCCTTTAGCACCTCATCTAACCCTACAGGCATTTGAGAAATGAGCCATTGATTTCGTGGGACCTATCAACCCACTAGGAAAGCGCACATGAGCTCGACATATAATCACTGTGACAAAATATTTGACCATATGGGCAGAAGAAAGAGCATTCAAGGACTGTAGTACAACTACAACTGCGTGATTCCTATTTGATGATATCATAACTAGATTTGGATGTCCGAAGATCCTTATGAGCGATCAAGGTACTCATTTTATTAATAAAACTATTGAAGCCTTGACTCAGGAATTTTAGGTTCACCATCAGAAGAGCATACCTTACCATCCGTAGGAAAATGGTATAGTTGAAGCTTTCAACAATATCTTGGAGACAATGTTGACGAAGATTTGTAGTGTGAACTTAGATGATTGGGATTTGAGAGTACTAGCAGTGTTATGGGCCTATAGAACCACTTGCAAGAAGATGACAATGAAGACTCCCTTTAAGTTGGTTCATGGTCTAGAAGAAGTAGTACCTATGGAATATTTAGTTTCTAGCTTAAGAATTGCAGCATTTACAGACATGGATGACACTGGAATTGTTCAAAACAGGCTGATGCAGTTGGTAGAACTAGAGGAAGATAGATTTATTACAGGATTCCATTAGCAGGTCCAGAAGGAATCAGAAAAGGATTACCATGACAGACACATCAAGAAGAAATCCTTTAAGAAAGGATATATGGTATTGGTATATGACAACAAGTTCATTAAGAATCCAGGGAAGTTCAGGACACATTGGTTGGGGCCATGTGAGGTGGCCTATGTTACAGAAGGAGGAGTTGCATAGTTGAAAACCTTGAATATAGAACATAAGGAAGGTTTAGTGAATGGGAGCCGGTTGAAATTGTACTATGACATCCAACTACCTCGCATCTCTCAGAAAAAAAAGGAGGAGAAGGGTATAGGTACCAGGTGTAGTTGAAACTGGGTACCAGACACAGAAAAGATAGTCTGCACATAGTGGGGAGGAATTGAGCAGAAATCATAGGCTACACTACGCAGTCTGAAGTCGAAGTGAAACAAAAGGTTCAGACCTACAGTGCCTCGGGATGAGTCACAGGTGAGTGTTGGGGGCCTGTTCGGCCTTGGGTATGGATTAAGAAAGAAAGTGAAGAAAAAGGAAAGGAAAAGATGAAGTGTGAACTACACAGAAGGCACATTGACTGAGATTGGGTCGAAGTGGTCAAAGAAATAGAAAGAAGGAGTGAAGTAAGGGAAAACAAGCCATTAGACAAGAAGATCAAGGAGAACAAATCAACAAGGAGGATAGATCATGGACAACTTAATAAGTGGAAAAAATCCACCAACCGATGATTTGGAGCACTTCGTGGGAAAGATGGAAAGATAGGCTGACAAAGATTGGAAAATGTGGGTCAAAGCAGACCTAGGGTTTTAGACACCTAGGGTTTTTGTATTTAGGGTTTTGACACCTAGGTTTCAACCTAAGGTTGTCTGGGAGTCATTGTAATGTAAAAATAAGGAACTATATGAGAGAAGGGGAGTTCACGATTGTTCCTCATAGGTTGTTCAGTGTGGATCATTGTGGAAAAGGGAGAGCAAGTATTGTTGTGTGAGAGTGTCTTGGATTGTAATATATTTAGTTGGGTGGATAGGGAGGAGAGAGAGAGAGAGAAAGAGATCTGCAAGCTAAGTGCATAGATAGAACTGTATGTTTTCCTATAATATCAAGAAACACAGTTCTGTGGATGTAGCCCTAGGGAGAGGGTGAAACACGTATATCTTGTTGTTCTGTGGGATTGATGTTGTGTTCTTTTTCCTTCTGTCATTTTTTCATTCATCATTGTGTTAAATCTGAGATATAGCTCATGTAGTAGGATTAAAGGAGATAAAGAATAACTAGGTTGATGTGTATTGGATCCACTTTGTATTTCCTCTGGTTGTAGACACCCGTGTCCTGCAACCCCCTATTTCTACTTCGGGTGAGACTGCATCTACTTCGTAGGTGTTTTCGAAAGGGCCAATAGTTAGGGCTTGTTGGTGTGCTATTAGAGCTGAAACCTAGGTCTGCCCCTATGCCAACAACTCCTACAACACAGGCTAGAAATCACAGAAAAATACTTCGTGCAAGTTTCTAATGTACTTGTCCAAATATTTGTGCGGTGTTAAATTCAGGTTTTTGTTATCTTTCTTTGAAAATTCCATCTCTTTTGTTTTCAACTAGTCCTCTATCTCTTCCTTCGTTGGGTTCCATGGTCTCAACATCCCCTTTTATATTCCAATTGTTTTAACATTGTGTCACCAGATCTTACATTATTTTCATGATTCTTCAGCAGATCTTGTTCACTCAATCGCTTTCTATTCCAGCCAACAACATGACCATTTGTTGGTTATAGTTCACTCCTACTGCCATTCTTGGGCTGACCTAGGTTTAGATTTACTATGGTTTCCAACAAAACCCCCCTAAAACTATCGACCCTTCTGGTGACCCAGAACGAAACACAACACACAAGATGCATTGCGCAGTCTCACCTGAGATAGTTCTTATGGGTGGCTGCAATGCTCAGGTGCTTGAAGCCTAGGAAATGAGTGGGGGTCTGCAATTAACCTCTGTGATCTTCATTTATTTAACCTAAAATTCATATGATCTTGATTAATCTGTCATTCTTACTCATATATGTAAAATTTCATATCTAACTAATTCATTCATTCATTTGCTTAACATCTAACCCTAAAAAACAAAGGAGATACATACCATTTAATCACATAACAAATGATCTACCATGGTTCACCCCTCCTGGGATATGTCGACAAATATTTGGCTACTCTTCTCTTTTGTTATTATGGTTCCAACACTACAACACCTTTCACATTACAACTCTCCATCAAAACAAGTTGATATCTACAATGAGGCAAACTAGATCACACCAGAATCCTCAGCCTATGATCTAACCGTCAATATCTCCCTTATTCCCTCTCCTTAGCTAAAAAACTTAACAATTATATTGGAACAATAGCATAACGACAATGAAAAAACAATATAACATTCAACTCCTCCATTGAATAACAACCAACGACCTAGACCTCCTAGGTACCTATTTATACATGTTCTTGGCTTACTAGCCATTACATATTCTTACCAAAACCCTAACCCTAGTATGGTTTGGTCTTCTTGCATGCATGCCTCGCATGGTTTCTTCCTCTACATGCGTGTTTACCTTGCACGCGTTTCTTTTCCTGCCAGTTGTCTTGTGCTATATTCTCCAAAATTATTCTTTATTCCAAAATGGGCCTGCTCCCAACAACACTACATTGTCATGGATGTGTGATTTCTTTTCCAAATATGGAGAGTGTATGCCATATAGAGACACAATACATATTCCGGATAATTTCTCAAGGAGGGAAATATACAACTTGTACAAAGTATATGCTAAAGTTGTTGAAGGAAATGGTAATTTTATTACATATGCATATTTTACAAGAATATGGATGAAACAATTCAACAATGTCTGTATTCCTAAGAAGTCAAGGATGTGTATTTGTAGAATATGTGCTACTCTTAAATCATGAAGAGATAAATATGAAGGGGAAGAAAGCGGTATGTATTTACTATTTTGTTTTCTTTAAATTGAATAGTTCTCAAATATGAAAACATACGATCAATATTTTCATTTTATGTCATGTGTAGATTCCATAGTCAAATCACTTCAAGAACATAAGAATCAACAATCAAGTGAAAGAAAAAAGTTGTAAAAACATCCAAAGAAGTGTTATTATTCTCCAAACAAATATTTAGGTATGATAATTGATGGCATGGACTAGAAGAAACCACTCCTACCACATTTTGTCCGTACACCCAAAACTTTACAGGAAGAGAATTTCATTCAGTTTCACTTGGTTAGTTGCATGGTTTTCAATGGAAAAATGTGTCCAAGAGTTTACTTCATAGCTCCAAATATTCATAATGATGCAAATCTGACGATCACCATAATTCATCATGTGCTTACTCAGTTGTTTGGAAATCTTCCTCAGGTTCTCTATCTACAGTTGGACAACACTAGTCATGAAAATAAAAATCAAATTGTGTTTGGATATCTAAGCATGCTTGTCGAAATGGGAATCTTTCAAAAGGTGAAAGTTGGTTTCCTTCTTGTTGGACACACTCATGATCATATTGATCAAATGTCCAGTCATTTTTCAGTAACATTAAAGAGGAAAAATGTTGGAAGTCTACCATCATTGATTGAATGTATTAAGAAAGCATACATTCCAGAGCCTGTTTTTCATATATTAGAAGAAACTATTCACATGCAAAGATTTATTCAGGGATTGCATCATGAAGAAAAATGTATTGAGTAGCTTAATGACATTATCTTCCAACATCAATTTTTTTTCAAAAAAATGATGGGAAAACACTTATATGGGGAAAGTGGTATTCAACTACTACAAAATGAGGGCCTTCATCATGTTTATCATTTTTAAGTTCATTCCAAATAGTCCAATATTTCCTTAAAATTTATTATTTTTACAATCAGTTGTTGAAATCCATAATGCATAGAGGCATAATAGAGATGTAGATTATTTTGAATGCTTGGAAGAAATAAAAAAAGTCCATTAAGGATACATATGAGTACTTTGATGTTGCTAATTCTGTTTGGTGGGTGTATTTTTTTCAATAGTCAAAGTGACATAATTTTGAGCTCAACAAATGAAGATACAATGCTGAAGACTCCATTTCATTGGCCACAAAATATGCCAAATGAATCTAAAGAAACAAGCATTGTTGAAGTTCAACAAGAATCTCAAGGTTCTATTGAGTTTACACAAGCAAAGGAAAGATAAATGTATATTGGTTAGCGAAGGTCATGTGCACAACATGAATCCATGGAAGACCTTTATAGGGGTTCAGTACAAGATATTAAGGAGGGTAGCATGATTTCATCTTTAGCCACTGAAGGTCCACATGGTTATCCATTCTGGATTGGAAAGGTTATAAATATTGAGAAAGAAAATGATGATGTTATTGCAATTGAAGTGCATTGGTATGCAAAAAGTACACACCCATTCAATGGTGTGTACAAGCTAGAGATAGTCGTTGAGAAACATGTCAATAGAAAGAGAAAAAGAAAGGGTCAAAATACAACTCGTTGTCGCACTGACCTCTTAAAATTAGATGATGCTGACATACTTGTTTATGACTTCAATTTGACAAAGAGAGGAACTCTTCGCTCCAAGACAACAGATATTATCAAGAGGTTGCTGCCACAAGAAATAAATGCAAGATGTGAGTCTATTAAACTTAGTTGTAGATCTAAAAGACATTTGGCATCTAAAATGTTGGGCATGCATGTAGACTCATATGGTACATTCATCGACAATAGAAAAGAGTATGGATCATCTACATCTTCATCAATATCATTCATATGAAGATAATGTAAACTCTTATGGTATTTCAGAAACCATGATTCAATCTGAATAAGTGTATGAAAACTTTTATGTATTTTTTATTCCTATGATGTTTGTATGGTAACTATAAATGAGCATTGAACTTACATATGATCTTACATGAAGTTATGAACATTTTGTTATTTTTTATGAATGATATGTTTTTTATTATGGATAATATAATAAAATTTCTTAGCTCATATGTTTTGAATATGGAAAATATAACAATACGTTTAAGAAATAATTTATGTTTCATTCAATGTAACTTGTATTTACATTTTTTTATTAAAAGTTCAAAAATTATTAAAAATTGACGTTGAATTTTTAAAGTATATTGTGATATTTTCATGGCACTATGAATTACCTTGTTCTTTGAGTTATAATAAGATTTAAAAAGTAAACATTTAAGGGTTGATTTTATAATTTTGTTTACAGTAATGATGAGTTTTTTTACCACTTTATAAAAATGTATCATTTTCATACCCTAATTTTAGAATGGGTGCTACTGGTAGCAATACTTTTCAATTTGATGGTTGATTTTGAGGTTTTGGTTTTAATGGTACCAATTGATAAAAACACAATTTCAAATTATCTAAAATTTTAATGTTTTGAAAAAAAAAAATTCAAAAACATCTGTTTTTTAGGTGTTGATTTTAAGGTTTTTCTAAGCTACTGTTTGAGTTTTGAAGGCCATGTTTGAAAAATGTTATAATTTTGACCCCGTTTAAAAAAATGGTGCTACTGGTAGCACCAATTTTTGATTTGGGGGTTGATTTTGATGTTTTTTATGCAAAAATATGGGTGTTTTGGGCTAGAGTTCTCCTTTTGAGGTCACAATTCTCATTAAGTTGATAACTGTGTTTTAAGAGGATTGGCCTCTTTTTGAAAGTGATTTTATTTACAAAGGGAGATGGAGACTTATCTAAGCAACCTCTTTTTTTGATTTCGAAGATCACACTAAGGTGTGAAGAAAGAGCATACTCCAAGATTAGTTTAGATGGTATTCTAGTCCCGGTTTAATGTGATGACTTTCTAATATGAATTTTTTTTTTTGATATTCAAATGCAACAAACCTTTTAAGACATCCATGTGGCAACCAAAGAAATCAAATATATTGTGGTTCTTTTTAATCTCCTTAATTATCTATGTGTGATGTGGGGTTTATGTATGCGAGAATGATATCTGAGCCTACTTGTACTAGTTTTTACAAAGTGCTAAAATAAAACCTAAACTACTGAGTGACAGTGGGAAACTGAAGCCTTACAATTTTGCATAAATAAGACAGGTGCGCGAAAAAATTAGAAATAGTTGCACACATTGCGTAGATCACATGGTTGGAGAGTTCTGTCAGAGTGCAAATGTGTGCATACTATGCATCTCTTCATCCCGAAGTCACACACACACATAAACGTTGGCAGGATGAACATTTTGAAAAAAATCTATTACTGTGGGGTGAAATCCTACTCTCAAGTGGTGAGGTTAGGCCGGTTTTAACCCTTACACATGTAAACAAGTAAGAAAGAAAACTCTAATAGCCTAATTGGGGATAATTTTGATTCAAATCCCTAGTATGGTTGCCAAACTGTTGGGTTCCTTTTTTCACAAGGGTGAGGAAAATGAGGTCCATTAAATATCTAGTTAGGCTATCTAGAAAGCACACCAAAGAGTTAGTTGGATAGTGGCTCAACTAACATAAGGGAACATCAAATAAGAAACAATGAAATAAATCTAAACTAAGATAGTAATAACTTCAAATGAATGCACAAAGAAAACACAAGAGATGTATACCAAGTAAATTGATCTTAGAATTGATACTCCTTGGAGAAATATGGGAACTTATGAGCCGCCTCTTCCTCCTTGGAAAGGATCTTGAGTCCCCAAGTACAAAGTCTTATTTCTACTATTTATGGCTAACAAAGGAAAATGGTGAAGAAAAGAGTGATGGACTACTCAAGAGGAGAGAGTCCTAACACTTGCTATGGATGCCAAAAATATTTCTAAGGGGAAGATGGCTTCCCAAAGATAAAAATTAACAGCCTAAAAATACTCAAATGCTTCTTCTTTTTCGCATACAATGGCCCTTTATTTATAGGAGGATGGAAATATTTTTATTAACTATTTCCAAATGTCAATGGGAGGCCCTTGGAGGTACCTCCCATCCTTTTCATTGATCCCAAGGAGAACATTTGGGGATATTTTGGGTACGGGGGAGATCCCCTTTATCCAAAAAGTGGTTGAGGCTTGACCAAACTCATCAATGCGTCATTTATGCATCCACATGGGTCTTTCAATTATCATTCACACACTATGCATATCGTAAACCATGTTAGCCTGCGCAGATGTTCATGCACTGCTTTTACTAAATGTGCACAGATTTCTAGAACCACTTTTACAAAGTTTTATGATTGTCTTTCCAAACTGAGTGTAATCCTTCCATGAATATTGGTAGCATGTTGTGTTTGTGTTAATTGTTTCTTCATCCATTATCTTCATTTGTGGTGAGCCATTTTCCAGTGATAACACTCCCTGCCACAATATCCATCATACAAAGGGAGTTTGACTCTCCCTAGAACTCCTCCTCGGTATCTCCAATCACAGGACCTGCAGAAGAGAAGAGTATGGAACCCTGAAGGGACCTCAGTCAACCCTCCCAGGTGCCATGACACCCTCCATTTCACTCAGCCTACTCCTAAATCCTAGTCGATTTTCCAAAATCCACCCTTGGCCTCATATATTATCCTCGATCTTCTTCAGATCTCCCGCACAAGTCCCATGAATATGTTGCTGAAGGGATCAAACCATTTTATCATCTCCAATAACCACTCAAGATGCCACAATCCTCACTCAACTACTCTAGGTCTACAAGGAGGTGTAGTAGCCCCCCTTAAAGAACCCTAGCGCCCACCTAAAGTTGGGAAATCCTCATTGTTCCCACTGAAATCGTTGTAGCCTATAGATGTATAAGATTGGCCTCCACAAGTTCATGAAATTGTCAAGAAGATGGCGTCATCCTCCTATAGGAAATCCCATGAATTTCCTTTGTTCTTTAGTGCGACCTTGAACTAAATATAAATCACCAATTAATCTCCAAAGGAAATCCAAAATGGGTCTCCCATTTTTTTAGCTAGGATGGGTATCTCACCACTAAAACCAAACCACTAGATGGAATGGTTTTTCTAAACCCTAATGAAACAATGGCTCCAAGAACACCATACAAAAGATCAATCAAATAATAATCATAAAGTGAGGGACAATCCCTCCTTTTATTCTTCTTCCAAGCCTTCTAGATATTTCCTTTTTTACCAAATCAAACCCTTATCTTATTTTCCCTCCAATATTCACTTAAAAATTAAAAATCACTTTTTAATGTTTAAGTAAATAATTATTTTATTTTTATTTAATGTCACGTTATAATTTTTTCATATTTTAACTCAGTGACACTAAATAATTCCCCATGACTCCCTTTTCATGTTGACTATAGCCTACTAGAGTCATGTAGGCTACTAAGCCAACCTTCATCATGATAAATTGGAAGGGGACATTACACTGATGGACCCAATAGATCAGTTCCCTCAACAAATGTGTCATGAAATACCATTATGTCAACTGGAGTAGTGTTTCTTGTGTTTGTTGAAGCAATTGCTTTGTAGGGAGTAAATATGCACTATGTAAAATCCTATAGGGTGGAGGGATTACATCATCTGCATATTAGTACCTTGCATTGGGTTGGTCTTCTAGGATCCTGTTGGCATAGGGGTAGACCCAGGGTTCAACGCTACAAAAACACACTAAAAAAAACCTAACCACTAGCCCTTTTGGCAACACCTTCTAAGTAGACAAAGTCTCACCCGAGGTAGAGGCAGGGGTGGTTGTAGGACTCAAGTGTATGCAACCTTAGCTGGGACACAGATCTGTGATTATAATACTTTACAGAGCGCTTAGCATCAACAATTCATCAATATTCAACCAATAACTACTGTGCAGATAGAACAGAGCATCGCATCATTCACTTAGATATGATGTATTTAAGCACTTTATCATAGACATGCAGGTTATATCTAGCAGATCAAGAACTAAGCACCTTCATATGGATCAGATCTAACATTATTACACATCATTAGCACAAAGCACAAGAAGATTTATCTATCTCTATCAAAGCACTTAGCAAGAGAAGTTATGAACACATCAAGAAAAGAACAAAGAGGAACAATACAGTGTTTATGTGGTTTACCCCCACCCTGGGGTTACATCCACCAACTCTTCTTATTGATTGTCTTCAGTCAATTAGTTACAAGCACAAATCCTCAAAAACCTACTTCTCCTAGGACAAGAGATCGACCCAGCTCGCTAGAACCTCCTTCCTTGCGTTACATCACAAAACACTTAACAGTCTCGTACAATGACTTGTACTTAGCTCTGCAGGTCTCACACAGTATGCACAAAGCCTTACACTTCTTGATCACACAAATCCCACTCTTAGCACTTAGCTTATCAACCTTACATCACATAGATTGTCTCTTCCTTCTCTAGCCTAGATGTCTATTTATACATTACAAAATAGGCCTAAATATGGGTAAACCCATGGGGCGACATCCCATGCCCATTACATAATCCTAAAAACCTAGAAAGGACCCAAAAAGGGGTCGATATCCATGATCTCTACTTCATCTTGCACTCCTCCTTTGACAGGTTGTCGAAGTCCAAAAATAGGTAAAAATTGACAAGATCCCTCAAAACTTTGTCAAGGGCCAAAAGGCCCCCAACACTCACCTGTGACTCATCCTGAGTCACTTTGATGTGGGAAGTTCTTCTTTGAACGCTTCGATCTTGGCTCGAACTAATTCAACTTGCTATTGTTCTACAAGCTCTTATTCAACAAACTCTTGAATGATTGCATCATTCACGGGTCCTTCCAGGCGTTGTTATGCTGTGGTGCTAACCTGCTCCAGTTCTTCTCCTTGGCCTCCTACCTCTGTAAACAACTGATAGGTCTTATATTGCATAGGTTGGAGTTTCTAAGTTATCTCCATAACTCTTCTTTGGATAGTATGGATTTGTTGTTGTGTAGTGTGTTTATCTTGGGAGTGCTTCATTCTTTCCATAATTGATAGGGACTTCAGCTGTGCCTGTATCTTTTTGGCCTGGTACTTCACTACATAGAGCTGTGACTCTAGTGCCTGCAACTATGGGTTCTTGGTAAGTTTCTCATATTTTTGGGCACTGTGATCAACAAATTTATTTCATTCTAAGGTAAGGGCCTTTAGCCTTTCAACTATGCTCTTGGTAGTTGCTTCTCTTTGGTCCTTTACCTCCTACGGGGTCTTGGGCATAGTGCGTAGTTCTAGGTCTGCGATGCATTGCTGCAACTATTGGATCACTTCTTCAAGTTGTGTAACTTGTTTCGTGACTTTATCCTCTGCCTTTAATTCTACGACAGTCATAGAGAATAGTTCTTTGTTGACTGCTTCCTTCACTTCGAGTTGCTCGACGAGCAACTGTTCCTTGAAATTCTACAATAGTTCCTTTTCTTCATCAAACTTTCCTTGGAGAGTACTCTTTTCCTGTTTGGCATCTCGAAATTGTTCTACAAGTACTCCTTGTACTTGTACCAAATCCTGGGTGGCTTATGCTATTTCCTCTTACACTCATCAAAGGTGAGCTTCGACTGTATCAGCAAGCAGATGGAGTTGGGCAGGCTCATTTCCTAGTTTTGGTGTTCTTAGTGGCAAAGGTGTAGTGGATACTGCGTGGATGGACTGTAGTGCCTACTGCACCCCTTGGAGTTCAAACTCAATTTTGTTGTACATGTCCTCATTCTTAGCTTATTTCTTCTTTGCTATCTCCAGTGAAGCATAATTAAGGGATGCTATGATGAAATTGAAATCATCAGAGGTGAGGACGGTCTGCTTATTAGTTATGGGGGATTTTGATCTCTTCCGGGAGGAAGGTTCCAGAGGAGAAACCTTCCTTTTCCTTGAGGGGTCCTCCTCATCTCTGGGTGTTGTTACTTCTCCTTTCCTTTGTTCATCTTATGTTCCATCTATATCTTCGCCATCACCTCCTTCCTCTGGTGACATGGAAACAGTCTTTACTGAGGCACTGCTTAAATCTTGTACTTCATCAATCTTTTTTGTTTTGCTAGGTCTGGGTGTATTCTGTACAGTTTTTGGGTTGTCAATGTCGGATATATCTGCAGGGTCGGCTGGAATAAGGAGGCCAGTAGACCATTCCTTAGTAATGTCCTTTAAGTCCTCCTCCATCAGCTTGTAATAGGACTAAAGTTGTTGCTTGTGCTCGTTGGTTCATGCTATGATATAAATGAAATGTTGATCCACACAGAACTTCATCAGAGGCCTGAATCACTGTAAAGTGTTTGGCGTCATGTGAGGCTCGGAGTGAATGGCTATCTTCAGTTGATTGTAGCATGTATGGAGCACGAAATTTGACTGCCAATGCTTATTCATGTCACTTGAGTACCATAATGTACTGAACTTCGTGGCCAATGGTTCAAATGGCTCGATGTCCAGGAAGGTAGCACCTTCTAGAATCATAGATTATTTTAGTGGCTAATTTTCTCTCATGGGCTAATTTTCCATGGTTTTTCCAAAAATGAGATTCGCTATTTTAAAAATGATTCGCCCAAATTCTATAGGATAAAATAATTTTACCTTAAAATCACCAAAATTTTATAAAAACTATATAAAATCCTTAGAAATTTGAATATGTTTACATAAATATCACCAAACATTTATAGTTGGCATATGAAGGATTAGTAAGATTCGCCAAGGTTTCTATATTTTAAAATAAATTTCCATCCTTAAAATCATCCCTGTTCGGTATCTCCTAGGTAATGAAAGTAATCAGGATCAATAGCCAGCTGAAATGAAATTCGTACCCTTGATATTGGGATTCTTTGCAGTTGAGTTCTAATTGGTTCACCAGGAACTTCACCCAATTCATTTGTAGGTTCTCCGTGCACTTCCCTGTGAGGTCGACTACAAAACTAGTCACTTGGGTGGGTCGGTTCTTGCGTATTAACTTCCCTACAATCATCTGACATGAAAGGCACACTGCGCCATTCTAAATAGAAGCTACCTTGTAGCCTTGCGTTCCCTTCTCGACATCGTTGTAGGTGTCCTTGATACTTTGTGCGAGAGCACGGTCCATGAATTTTCCAGGATAGAAATCCCGTGGGTCAGGTCCTTGCATACTAAAACCCATGATTCGATTGATCAAGGTCGAATCAACTGTGATACAATAGTTTAGCCACAAATATCCTCCATGGTAACAAGACAACAACATCTTGACACATGCATTCACCTCTTGGTGTCTTCCGAAGTGGGGATTTTTCATGACGTTGAGTAGGGTGGACTATGTGAGATTATGGGTCCATGCTTGGGGAATTACCTTTGAGTTTTTCTCTTTTTTTCTAGTCATATACTTATGTGGGGATAACATGTTTTAGACTTTGCGATTTCTAAGGTTGAAGTCACTAAACTTCAATGTTGTGATCTTATCTTGGTCTTCTCGAACCGCATGTATCCCCTTCGAGAGGTACACAGTGACCAAGGCGTACTCGAAATATCTAGGTACACTGTTGCGGTTTATAACACTACTTAAAGGTGGTATATAGGTGGGTAAAATAGTCATAATCAATTTATCATTCTCTAAGTCATCCCTATGCTTGGTTTGCTTCTCATCGGACGACTGGGATGGTCCTGTTCCATGAGAAGTCGATGGAAATTCTTGAACTATTCTCGTAGATGAAGCCTGTACACCTACAAATAATCCTCTCTCCGACATGACTCTTTTAGTCATCAGGTCGAGGAGTACTTCTGTCACTAATTCTTTGACTTCGGTGAGATCCTCATACATACGTGCTCAGAATGGAAATTCTCGGTTCAGAGGCTAAATTAGAAACTTCAATGGAATAGACATATAGAATACGATGATTACCATGCGAAAACAACTTAGTCTGTAGGCTAAAATTCTGAGTTGGCAAAAGTGTTCTGATTTCTTGGTGTGATGGGATAAATAGGTGACTCGACAATGGGTCACTTGCAATGCGTATGGGGCCTTCATTAACTTTGTTTGATCCATTATTACGTGGTCCAATGGTATTATGGTGAGTTGGCTGGCCATAAATGGATTTCTATCCGTTCGGAGCATTGATCTAATGGTTATAATGTCCCCAATGGCTATATTGCTTCGCCATGGCGAAGTGCCATGTGTTGTTGTTCTGATATCCTGGCGAAGCTCCAATTTTGAAATTTTTCCTTCTGTGAGGTTCCCTCTATAGATTTCTGCAACTTATCAATCTTGGCTCTCTTGTTACTAAACTTTCTAGCCTTCTTTCTAGTGAGCTTAGTCTCGGTATTCCTTTTTCCATTATGATTTTTGTCTTCTTTTGACCTAGTTACTTCACGTTGTTGAGATTCTTCCCTAGGGTTCATGGATAATGCTTCTTCTTTGTCTGGGATAGGTACTTCAATCTTCTATGGATCCTCTAGTGTTCTTGCAACTTCGACATCTGGGTATCTAGTGTTAAATAGCTTCGATCTGTTCTGCTATTCTTCGATCAAGTGTGTGATCCTTATAGTCATGAAATCTTTTAACTCTTGTTTCTTTTGTTCCAAACCTTCTTCTTCCTTTCATCTGGATTGATCTCTATCGATCCAAGTTTTTCCTATTAACATGGTAAATGGGGCGTTGTTCTCGGTAAATTTAATAATCTCAAAATCTTCTTTTGTCGAAGTTCCATTAACAGTCATAGGTATTTGAGCGAGCCTTCCACATAGGTTTATCATCTTTCAGTTGAATAACCCTATTCCTCCTAATGAAGGGATCATATCAGGCTTCCCTATAGCTTCCCAAGTTCTCTATGTCATGACATTCACCTATGTTTCCTTATCTAGAACACAGTTAATGTCAAAGTCTCCTATTCTTGCTTCAAGGCATTCTTTTTCTTTGAATATCTCTGATAATTTGACATGTCGGTGGTCATTCAGGGTTTCGTTTATTTGTAGCAACACTTTCTCTGATTCTTTCTAGGGTTCTGCTATTTTTGGATCTACCTTAGGGTTTTCTTGGTTCAGATTCATTCTTTCAACTTTAGAAATCATTCTAGGGCAATCCAAAACTTCATGGTCCATAGATTTACAACAAAGACAACTAGGTCTTCTTCCATGGCATTCCTTAGTAGGATATCCTAGTTTTCTACAATTGTAACAAAGAGTTAATCTTCTCTTTGTCCTTAATGATCCCCAACCTTTCCTGTACTGCATACTAGGATCATGGTAGCTAACCTGCAAAAAATTCTTTCTAGGATCTTGCATCCATTTGTTAGTCTAAACATTCTTTCTATGCATAGGTAAAACATATTTTTCACTATTCTTATTAGATCTACTCATATCAAACCTTCTTCCATCTATTAGTGCCCTAGTTTTCAATCTAGGACGTAATCTATCAAACACACCTAGATTCATACTTTTGTAACAAAAATTTCCAATTATCTTACTTTTTCAGAGGACAGAGCTTCTAGATCTAGAACTTTTCACTATTCATACCTTTATCAGAGCAAAGAGATTACAGATCTTACCTCTTTTCTTCAGATCTAACCTCTTTTATTGGCACATAGCTCCTCAAGTAAAGTAGAATGTTGCGTACCAGGACAAAAAATCTACGCACAGAGCTTTCACAATCCCAAGTCGAATCTTTGCACAAAGTTCCATAGTTTTAGGTCCGATATTGTGCACTTCAACAATAGATCTATGCACAAAACTTTTCTTTAGTCCCCAACAATCATAGTTTCAGGTCTGACATTGCACACTTCAGCAACATATCTACGCACAAAACTTCTATTTTCTTTAATTCAGTTCCCAACAATCATAGTTTCAGGTACGGGCAATAGAACCATTTGTTGGCACAGGGGCAGACCCAGGGTTCAATGCTACAACAATGCACCAAAAAAACCCTAACTATTGGCCCTTTCAGCAACACCTACTAAGAAGATGAAGTCTCACCCGAGTTAGAGGCAGGGGTGGTTGTAGGAATCAAGTGTCTATAACCTTAGCTGGGACACAAATCTGTGATTATAATACTTAACATAGCACTTAACATCAACAATTAATCAATATTCAACCAATAACTACTGCGTAGATAGAACAGAGCATCCCATCATTCACTTAGATATGATGTATTTAATAACTTTATAATAAAAATGCAGGTTATATCTAGCAGATGAATCACTAAGCACCTTCATATGGATCAGATCTAACATTCTTACACATCATTAGCACAAAGCATAAGCATATTTATCTATCTCTATCAAAGCACTTAGCAAGAGAAGTTATGAACATGTCAAGATGAGCACAAAGAGGAACAACATAGTGTTTACATGATTCACCCCCATCGCGGGGCTACATCCACGAACTCTTCTTGTTTATTGTCTTCATTCATTCAGTTACAAGCACAGAGCCTCAAAACCCTACTTCGCCTAGGAAAGGAGATCAATGCAACTCGCTAGATCCTCCTTCCTTGTGTTACAACACAAATCACTTCACAGTCTCTTACAATGACTTGCACTTGGCTCTGTAGGTCTCACACAGTATGCACGAAGCCTTACACTTCTTGTTCACACAGATCCCACTCTTAGCAGTTAGCTTATCAGCCTTACATCACATAGATCATCTCTTCCTTCTCTATCCTAGACATCTATTTATACATTACAAAATAGGCCTAAACATGGGTACACCCATGGGCCGACATCCCATGCCCATTACATAATCCCAAAAACCCAAAAAAGGGGTTGAGATCCATGATCTCCACTTCGTCTTGTGCTCCTCCTTTGACAGGCTGTTGAATTCCGAAAATAGGTCAAACTTGACTAGATCCCTCAAAACTTGGTCAAGGGCCAAAAGATACCCACACCAACCTCTTGGAATGCTAAGTAATGAAAATAATAAGCATGTTTTCTCAAAACAAACTCTGTATACATTTTCCTCAAAAAGTACAGTGGGATTTTTTGATTGGTATGAGGTGTCACATGGAAAACCATGCACCACCTATTAATACTATTATTAATAAATGGCTAATAAATACACCACTCAAAACAAATGTGCTCTTAGTTAGTGTTTGGTATTTTTCAATGCTTCCTCTATATAATAGGAAAAATTGTATGACACCCTATTGTTACAGAGAAATCCCCTTGCAGACAAGTGGATTTTTTCTTGGATACTAGACCCCTATGGCCAAGATAGAAAATGCTATTGTGGACACTGACATTCCTTTTTATAAAGATAAACTATCAAATAAGAGGAAGGAAGAATAATAAATACCTTTTTATTGACGTTTGTCCTTGATCGATCCAGACTGATCTTGATCTCCAATTTCTTTAGAAGGTCCTGTGGTACAATGAGAAACAACAATGACACTTCCTAATCTACCATGATTAGCTTCATAATGGATCTATAAAAGAAACAAGTTCATGAAATGTACACAAACTTTAAAGGAAATGGTCCAAGCATAGATTTATATTAATGAGAACAAAGTGGTGCTTATAGCCATGGATGTAGTGCAACAACTTCACCAAGCTCTCTTTGTCCATACCCTTGCTCAAATAATCCACACAAGATGATGATGCTTCAATGATATCTCCCTTATGAGATCATAAGTTTGATACTTCATAATTTCTCTCCTTTTACCATGAAGAGGCCTCCTTATATAGGCTTGGAGAGGCCTAACCACTTGAAATATCCTTGGGATAAGTTGAGGATTCTTCTCCTTTAGTTGTGGATCTTCGCTAAGGTTGAGCTTTGATCTCAGATCCGAACCCAACCAACTTCAGATATGAAGGGATTCTTCCTTGATTTCTCTCAACAATCCAAAGATTCACCCAAAAAAGGCTAGTGCTCCCTCAAAATGGGGCACAGAGCATTGAAACTCTCCCCAAAAGGAGGTCCCAGAGTGTTGTCACTCCCTGACAGTGTATAAGGGAGCACTGCCTTCCAAAATTTATTTTTTAAGTGGTTTTCTTAGTGGCAAAAGAATTGCACTCTTTGTCAAATGACTTCTCCTCTTCATAACTAGTCTTTTGAGGTATCTTGTAAGTGTTCTTGATAATGTCATCTGAGACCCAACATGGATAGGACAACAGTATGATATTTGTGACACTTGTAGGAGAAATGTGACACTTGTGACATTGGTAATGATGAATCTAGGCCTTCATCCTAATGAGTAATTTTGATGTGTTCCAGATTGCCCCCCAAAGTGAGAAGTTAGAATATGAGAACTGATGAATGAAGTACTTTGTAGACTTTTTCAAGCAAGGGCATGAACTCAAAGAACCTGATAGAAGCTACACACAACCATCAAACAAATTTTATGAGATGTTTCAAACCCAAGACATGCATACCTATGCTTGAGTGATAAATACTTTCAAGGTATGTGATCCAGGTGGATATCGGTGGCCACCCACCTTTTCCAAATGGCTCAAAATAGTTTTCTGGCCATTTTGACAATTTACTATTTTTAGCAGGTTTTAACTTCCGGGGCCATTTTGAGGGCCTAAATGAAGGTTTTTCGAGATCAAGGTTCTCAATGATAGATGAAGGAATAATTGAGCCCCCAAAATGAATATCCTCGACGATACCTTTCCAACGAGCTATCACACGCCTAAAACGGAGATTGTATGCAAAAGTTATGACCCCAGGAAGTTGATGCACCAACTTACCCAAACGGGGCCCACATGACTTTTGGCGCTTCATCTCCTAGGGTTAGGTTTTTGGATGTCTAGGACTTTTGGCATTCCTGATTATTGTAAAAATGCCTCCAGAGCCTCATTGTAACCATCTTCTTGCGAATGCGAGTAGCCGCCACATCTCTTCTCAGGGATAAGCTGCCACCATTCTAGCGAGTCTTTCACTCTGTATTTTTACAGTCTCTGTACATTTATTTCATTAATAGAAATTGTGTATTACTGTATCTCTTTGTTTATGGTTGCATCTCTGATATATTTATGTTATATTATTGGATATACGCAATATCTCTGTGCATTTCTTTATTATATCTCTGATCTCATTTTGTGTCGAAAATAATCCGGATCAGTGGTATCAGAGCAGGATGCTCTTGATCATTTTTTAGTGCATGTCCTCGACAAGGTCTGAGTATATCAAGTTGGGTATCGATCTTGTCTCTCTCAAGGACAATTTCTCTCGCACACCCAAGAAACCCTCAATGACGGAAGAAAATAAAAATGATGGAGCAGACGATCCTATCAGTCTGTTGCTTGAGCAAGCTCTCACGCGATAGAGGGACGAAATGATGGAGAATTTTTTCCACATCCTTCAACGCCTGCCGATAGAATCAGGCGCATATTCATCAAGCGAACACTTTGGAGGAACCTCTCCTTTCAAGGTACAGGTTAATTTTGATATTCCCGTATTTGAAGGTCAAATAGATGCAGATGCCCTAGATAAATGGTTAAATTTGCTAGAAGGTTATTTCTCTGTTCATAATTTTTCAGACAAGGAAAAGATCACCTT
>ML784879.1:1204794-1220361 GCA_009831015.1 Picea engelmannii | reverse complement strand
TTCAAGGATGAGGTATTATGTGATGTTGCCCCATTGGATGTCTGTGATGTTCTCTTGGGCCAACCATATATGTGGAAACACCATGCTATCTATGAGTCTCGACCCCGTAGTGTCATTATTACTCTGGGGGGTCATCTCTACAGCATACCAGAGGTAGTTACAACTACTGCCCCACCTAAATAGTGCCGCAAGGTAGTATCTCATACTACAAAATTCATCTTCTCCACAATCTGTTCAAAGGGTGAACAGAAGGATACTGCAGCCACCACAGCTTCAGCCAAAGAACCTTCTATCCAACATAAGCAGGTCAACAAGGTTGCAACAAAGCACGAAGATTCCTTTTGCACACAGTCATCTAAAATAGCTAGACTGGTTATAAAGGTCCAAACCTTCTAGCCATAGGTTCGTGATAGATTTCCACAAACTAAGCAGCATGACTTCTCCAGCAAGACAAGCAGCTCACCAAGATGCAGATTCAACAAATGCTTTTCCCTCTCCCCCGGGAACTCAACGCAATGGAGACCATTGCTTCCTAAGGAGGGAGGATTGATCCAGGTGGATATCGGTGGCCACCCACCTTTTCCAAATGGCTCAAAACAGTTTTCTGGCCATTTTGGCAATTTACTATTTTTAGCAGGTTTTAACTTCCGGGGCCATTTTGAGGGCCTAAATGAAGGTTTTTCTAGATAGAGGTTCTCAGTGATATCCGAAGGAATAATTGAGCCCCCAAAATGAATCTCCTCGATCATACCTTTCCAACGAGCTATCACACGCCTAAAACATAGATTGTATGCAAAAGTTACGACCCCGGGAAGTTGATGCACCAACTTACCCAAACGGGGCCCACATGACTTTTGGTGCTTCATTTCCTAGGGTTAGGTTTTTGGATGTATAGGAATTTTGGTATTCTTGATTATTGTAAAAAGGCCTCCAGAGCCTCATTGTAACCATATTCTTGCGAATGCGAGTAGCCGTCACATCTCTTCTCAGGGATAAGCTGCCACCATTCTAGCGAGTCTTTCACTCTGTATTTTTACAGTCTTTGTACATTTCTTTCATTAATAGAAATCATGTATTACTGTATATTTGTGTTTATGGTTTCATATCTGATATATTTATGTTATATTATTGGATATACACAATATCTCTGTGCATTTCTTTATTATATCTCCGTTCTCATTTCGTGCCACCATCTTCTTGTGAATGCGAGTAGCCGTCACATCTCTTCTCAGGGATAAGCTGCCACCATTCTAGCGAGTCTTTCACTCTGTATTTTTACAGACTCTGTACATTTCTTTCATTAATAGAAATCATGTATTACTGTATCTCTGTGTTTATGGTTGCATCTCTAATATATTTATGTTATATTATTGGATATATGCAATATCTCTGTGCATTTCTTTATTATATCTCCGCTCTCATTTCATGCCAAAAATAATCTGGATCAGTATGGCCACCATAAAATACATTGCGGATCAATAATTATATTGATAAAAAGGTATAAACACTGAATATACAATGTGGATCTATACTTCTATGATCTGAACTGATTGTAGCCACGAAGAATACATAGTGGATCTACGATACAACAAGACATAGTCATGACCAATACAAAGTGGATCTATGTAACAATATATGTGTCAATGTTCAAAAGAAACTCCATCACAACCTAGGAAAAGAACATATAAGAGTGATGAATCAACCTAGGGTCTTCTTACCGATCCTGATGTAGTACGAATCTAACCATGTGAATAGATTTCCTAATGTCGAACATGGAAGAAACCACTTGATTACTGGTCAATGAGGTAAACTATTAACAAGTGCGAGGGAAATCACCATTGATGTCAATGATTCCCAAGGTACTCTAGTACATTCCAACGAATGTGAATGAATGAGTTGAATTCGAACATACGTGGAATAATCCGATCATAGGTCAATGATGTAAACCCACTTTCGGACGCGAGGAGGCCTGCTATTGAGGCATGTAGGTCCTAAGGTACTAACTAGTTTCTAAGTCTAGCTCCTGGATAATGTGCTGAAGTCGACAGGAATAAAATCATCGAGGGAGGGGCTTGGTGTATCCCACATCAACGACACAAAACTGACACAAATATGTAATTGGTGGATCAAAAGAACATGGACTGACATAGGAATTGAAACAAGAATTTGTTATGGTTGACTCTTGAGGTAGATACTTCCCTTGAACACTGAGGCATGAAAACAGAAACTAGACAGGGACAAAAACTTGATAATGCAGTGGATATTGTGACTTTCATCGGGTGACCCAAAGGAGTAAGGAAACTCAAAGGATTGGTTTAGTGCAGAGGTTCGGTGGATAAAAATGCGTGCAAAGATAAAATGTCATGTTCAAGGGCGATTGTAAGAATTACTGGTAATGTTCCCAAAAACTGCTTGGCTTGCTTCCTTCAATTTTTCCCCCATCCAGATAGATGAGTATCTCTTTTTATTTTAATGAGCTCGAGGAGGGTAACACATGCTTGATATAACTCACTTTTAGTAAGTCCCTCTTCCTTTGTTTAACAAATTGGAAGAAGTAAGGGTTCAGTCTCGTATGGGCCCTTCAATGTATGATCATTTAACGATTCTAGAGAAGGTAAACTCGGTGGTTTTTCATATTTAGAGAGTCTAAAAATGACTTAAATATGACTCCATTATGGTCCTTTTTTGTAATGTTAGTCTCACGAGGCCGAAAAAGAGATAAATTATCACTCGAAAGATACCCTTTCAAACCTTTTAACGAGTGGGAAAGGAAGCAAGATCACTTGAAAATATTTTCACGTTTAGAGAGTCTGAAAAGAGCTTAAAGACAACTCCAAGGGGTTCCCTTTTCGTGTATCCATGCGGGTCTGTTGTGAGGGATATATAATTATGGACTAGCAAATAGGGTTATGATTTTCATGCAGATATGACCAAGAGAAAATCTACTTTATACCTTCGTCCCCAGACTTAAATCCTATTTCTTTTCAGTAAAACATGGCTAGATCAACCTACCTCGTTCCAGGCATTTGATGTCGATCCCTTGTTGCACTTGACCACTTGTTCATAGTTCTCCTTTCCAATGTTGACCTGCATACAAGACAAACAACAACTACACATGCATCTTACCTATAGACTAACAGGTTAGAAATTCAAACATGTACTTAACAAATTATGAATAACTCATGAATTGGGACGGGAAAAGAATTTTATTTATTACTTTGAATGAGTCAACTTACAAAAAGTCGAGACCGAACACTRCTCTACGAACTTGAGCCTAGGATCCTCTTCAACTGTCCTCCAACTTCTTTGCTTTATCTCTCTTCTGACACAAGGATGGCTAAAGGGTTGGGACAATGGGAATATGCAAATGGGCAGAGTTTCTTTGCTATATTTTTCCTCTTCCAAATGGGACCCCTAGCCCTTCTTTTATAGGCTAGAAGAAGCTAGGTATTTGGATGAACCCTCGGCCATGCATGGCCGAGAGTTTCAGTTAACTCACCTAGAGCTGTGTGTTCCATCAACAACTTTCCTTTTTTTGTGCTTTTGTTGGTCCATGCGGGCTGTTTTAGGTCAGATAGTGTGTACGCGTGTGTAGTAATGGAGTAGGGCGCATGGGCCCTTATAAAGAGGTTTTTCAAAGAGTTGCTCTGCTTTGGAAAAGAAGGGATCTGAGATGGCCTGATGCCAGGTAAGAATGTATGGTGCAATTTAGGGTTATAACAGATGCCCCCTAATGTGTGAGGTCAGAAGAGCATCTGCTGGCTGGAATACATTACCAATCTTTACTGATGTGCCGAACGATTGAGCCTAAGGATCAGGAATTAGGAGGCGCCATCTGCAAAATAACAAATGTCTCATCGAGGCGAGCATACCCATGCTCAAGATAAGATAGAATCATGGCTACCAATCAAATACACTGTAGATCCATGTCATATAACTATATAAAGAGTAGCCGCGAACAATACACAAAAGAGATACATCTCGAAATCGAAAAGATATACATATAGAGTATCCATCTTCTAGAATCTGATACGGCTTGATGGTTGTAGATGAGATCTTAAGAGCTCGAGCAACAACTTCAAAATATTCAAAACTTGAGTAGGAGTGTAATATGAGTGTACGACTACACTACCCAGAGGTCTTCGACGACTCGTCAGTCATGGACTAGATAATCTTGATGATCAGACTGAAGGCTTCATTGATTTCAAACAAGGACTTGATTGGACATTCAGGATGCCAGGGTATGAGGGAAAGAGACAAATTGTAGAGGGACCGACTCAGGCTTGGTGAAAAACTTCCCTTGGACAATAGCACGACAAATGATGAGACTCAGGCAGCATGACATTAATGATAAGTCTATGAAGCAAGAGGCAAAGCAAACTCTCCATATGTTAGGAAGGATAACCAAACGATGGAGGACACAACTTGATATAGCGAGAACAACTTCCTAAGGTCATACTACATCCCATAGTTTGATGAACAAATGGACAGATGTGCTTTATCCAATGGCGACTCATTATGCTGCCAATAAAGAAAACACTTTTCCCTTCCTCTTTTTGGGGTATATTTGATTTTTTTTTTTTTTTGTCTTTTTCAATAATTGTGGGAAAAAGAATAAAGGAATGTTAAATTACAATGGAGGAATGATTTTTGCAAACCTACAAGTTCAAGGCACAAGGAAAAGACTGATGTTCTAGTAGAATGATACTCGAAAAAATTCCTCCGGGGGCCAAAGGTGTTAAGACGCAGAAGCAAACTATTACAAGGCTAGAGTATAAGGTATGAAAATGTGGTTTAATAAAACACACAATGGTAACGTCCTTCAATGTAAGTTTAACAAGCCCAGAGAAGGTAATCTCGGTGGTTTTTCATATTTAGAGAGTCTGAAAAAACATAAAAGGAGACTCCATTGGGGTACCTTTTTCGAAGATAGTCTAGTCGGTTCGAAAAAGGGGTAAACCAGCACTGACAAGATGTCTATTCAAAACCATTTTAATGAGTGTGACAAGGACAAGATCACTCGACCATTTTTTCATTTTTAAGGAGTCTGAAAAAAGATTAACTATGGACTTCGGCAGGAATGTTCTTTTGGACCAGTTTAATGAGTGTGAAAGAATAAGGTCACTCGACGATCTTTTCAATTTTAGGGAGTATGAAAAGAGCTTAACTATGGACTCCGTGGGGGTTCCTTCTTCGTAAGTTTAGTCCCTCAGGCCCGAAAAAGGGATAAAATTATACCTGAGAGTACTCTTCTATAGAGCTTAAGTTCCATAGAGTATACCTTTGTTCATACAGTTGACCGTCCAGACCAAAAAAGGGGTAAACTAACGCCGGACAGATGTGACTTCAAATTTTAGTTTAACGAGCGTGAAAGGCCACAAGATCCCTCAACAATATTTTCATGTTTAGAGGGTCTAAAAAGGGCTTAAAAGAAGACCTGTTATTTTTTGGGAGTCCTGAGGGTGAGTTCAAGAGAGAAGAAGAATCATGAAAATGAGGCTAAAAATCATATTCAAGAAAAACTACAAGGAGTCCCGAGCCTACAGTGTTTTAGAGACAACATGAATACCATAATGCAACCAGGATCTACCTAGGGCATCCATGTTCCGGTAAGCTCTACGACCAAGTTGCGAAACATCTAAAGCAAATATGATGGTTCTGTGTCACAACCTGACGAGATCGATCCTACGGCAAAGGAAAAAGACAACGAGATACAAAAGTCAGGGTATAAACCTAACCTATATGTTCAAGTACATCGTCAATTTTTGTTTTCCATGGACAGTCGGAAATTACTCAAAAATGTCCCAATACTCGATCAAATCCCTCGTAAATAACTCCTGAATCAATCTAAATGATTTTTGGTATAAAGAAAATGATAAGGGAGGCCAAAAAAGTGACAAAAAGAGGCCAAAAAGTCTATAAATAGAGTCTGACAACTCATTATCACCATTGCTGATTTCGAAATTGACTCTGGAGTCAAAAGACCTGCTTTGATTAAAGTGGTGATTCTGAGAGCTACAGTGGACAAAACGAACTTCTGTCGGGACCAAGTAAATACAAACTCCCTTATCTTGCATTTTATGTCTTTATTTATGCATTGGGTTTCATTTTTTAGGGGGGCCTTGACCTTTAAAAGGTCGGCCCTAGGTCCATGCATGTAGTAATGGAGTAGGGCGCATGAGCCCTTATAAAAGAGGTTTTTCAAAGAGTTTATCAGCAGTATGGTGCAATTTAGGTTTATAACAGGGTCCAAAAAAAAGATAAATATTTCCCAGTGCGTTCTTATGTGTTTGTGATTAAGAATGAACTAAGACTATGCTCGTGAATGTGACAAGATGAAAAAATGAACAAAACTTCTCTGAAACCTGCCAATAATGTCAAAACTGCATTCCAAGGGATTAATAAGGCCTCCAAAATATTTTCAAAGAACCAAAAATAACTATATCTTATGTAAAAATGAAATGTATAATAGTAAAATGGGGTAACAATATTATTTACCATTTCATTTGTGCAAAGGTTTATAATAGTGGAGAATTTGTGCTTTGGAGGTGAATCTTGCATTGTTTAGTGCTGGAGCTATGGTCAACCATTTTCCTCGTCGTATGGACCAGGTTAGTGCTTTTTTTCCTTCCTTTCATTTGTATGGTTCAAAATTCATTTTTAGGCAAGGATTGGGTGCAAAAATTGATGTTGTGGGTTGTCTCAAGCACCCAAAAAGGATTTGCGCTCCTCTAGATTTAGTGGGGGAGTGATACCCATTTGTAAATATCCTCTACAAGATATTTAAATGCGTGCCAATGCACTGGTGTAGTGGTGGAGAGGGCGCTTCCCAAAAACACAAGAAAAAAAACGCCCAAAACTGCCAACGCTTTCTCAAATCGTGAATGGTGTGCATTCTGATTTTTATAGTTCCTTGATGGATTCTATAGGGCTATGTTGGTGTAATGATGTGCATAGGAGAGGGGTGTTGGCCTCATAGACAACACAAAAAAAAAATTGAAATTTTTTTAATTACCCAAAATTCGCCAAAAAAATGTGATTAATGAATTTTGGTTGTTGATGATTGCAGGTAACTTCAGTAATAATCATGATCGAGTGGAAAGAAAGAGAGCATGAGCTCGATGATGTGGCCACCTTGCAAAGTCCCCGAGCACGGGTTGCATTGATGAATTGCGGTCTTCTCAAGTTCTTCAAAATACAAAAAATGAAGAAAGAGATTCTTCTTCTCGACCATATGATCGAGCTATGGAATGTCATAGAACAAGGGTTCCAAATTGGAACGCAAATTTTCACCATTGAGTTGGAATATGTATACTTCTTGTCTGGTCTCTCGAAAAGAGGGGCTCCTGTATTTTTATCTAGACAGAGGGAACTTCCTGCGCCTGTGGATGAGTACCTGGCAAACCATTGTGTCCCAGGAGCGAGACTAGTGGGAGGCAGAATTGCAATCAAAGATATCAAGGACCTACCTCTTCAGTCCATTATGTTTTCCATTAAGTGTATAGCGAGAAGTACCAACGTGAACCTAGTTTCAATATCACAGGTGGCCTACAGTTTACAGTGTCTAGATTTGACACTGTTTAACTAGAGTGCAGTGTTCCTTTAGAATGTGAAGGAGTAGATTACGATATGCAAAGCAAGGTAGCATAAATAGTTTGGGTATGGTTCATTCTTGGTTTCATTCTTCTTAGTACGCATTCCTCTGATGTAACCTCAAATTGCATTAGCAGTACGACCAGTGGGAGAACCACATATGGAGCGATGGAATAACCTGTCTCTGAGACTAGGATCAGATTCAAAGTTCAAATTCATCGGTGATTTCTTCGCTTGGCTGGGACACCAATTGATCGTGATAGAAGATTTCCAAGGAAGCATGGATTTGGTCCTTCCATATGAGGTGGACTTAGATGTGTTAGGTAAGAAACCAAAAAATATCTCGTCAAGTTTTTTTATTTTATTTTAAACTTATATTATTTTTTTGGGCTACATAGGAGAGTTATAACGGATGTATCATTTCATCATGCAGACAAGGGAGAAACACGTCAAGCAGAGATACCAGCATTGGGGTGCCATGGGGATGCTCAGGTAGTAGTAGCAGTAGGGGGTCTCCAAGAGGTGGAGACAAACCTTTGTGGTCTTACGATGGGTATTCCTCCCCTTGAGAAGGAGAATGTACCATTGCACTTGCATAGACACACAGTGGGATTTCCTGAAAGTATTAACTCTTTACTGAGATGAGTAGCCCGTGTAGTGTTGTGCTACTTGGAGTACAATGTGATGCGGGAGGACTAGGACCTCACTGATGATATTTTTTTGTATAGTATTTATGACGATGTTATGGGCATGAGGACCCAACATTTTTCCCTTCTATGTACCTTTTTTGATGTAATCAAACATTTTCGGTCACGCCATATATACATATATATTTCTGAGTTTTTACAGTGCCAAATGATTTGCAAATAATGATGTTTTTTATGTGATGTGTTTTAATTTACATGATGATATGTGATGTGATTTATTACCTTTATGAAAACTTATCTATGTGTGAGATACCTATCCATGATGTTATTAGCTAACAAATCCAAAATGGTATTGAGTTCTCTTGATATGTGTCCTTATTCAATAAAATCAAACATTCATTCAAGATGACGAACTTGTAAGTGGAGACGTAGTAGGATATGATTACGAATAGCATAGATTCGATTAAGTTGACAGACCACTGTTGGGCTCTAAAGTTTTCCTAAAAACAACCTTAGTTTAACATTAATTTATCAACCCGAGGATTGGTCTTTTATCTCAAGAACATCAACAAAGTCTATGCAGATAGCTTGTAGAGGCTAAAATCGCATAGCTAAAGCAAACCTGAGTTTATCCACAATCAAGTTCCTCAAATGTTCATTTAAAGATTCTAAGATTAAGATCTTACTTAACATAATTGAAATCTAATTGCTAAGATGTTGTGAATGAAAAGGAACTAGCTAACCTGCTAAATTCATTTAACTGAAAAGCAATGATTGAATCCGAGTAAAGACTTGCATAATTAACTATTAAATAGGAATCAAATTGTTGGAAAGGAAATAATGAATTGTTCTAATGGAAAGAAACTACAATTGTAATCTAATCGTAAGGAACAACAAACATAACTGAATGTAAAGGAACAACAATTGTAACTTTAACTGAAAGTAACGACAATTGTAACCTATTCGAAAGGAACAACAAATGCGAATCTTAAGTAAAAGGAACAATGCGTATGAAAATGTGAGGAACTATCAAGCATAAAACTACAGTAATGGAAATTGGAATCAACAATCATTAACACTCAAGAGAGATATCTATCTTCTGTATGCAAACTATATGAAATCATTAACATGCTTATGGATTCATCTTAACTATTGTGAAAGGGAATTGAATCATAAAACATAAATCAAACTGATACAATTATAGCTGAAATAGTAGCTCCTTTATACTGGGCCCTTGGTCCTTAGAAGCACTATTACTAGAAACTTAGTATATAGAAATGGTGAAAATGATCAAATCTTTTATTAACTTCATAGCTGGTACATCATTCACAAAAATAGCTTGTACATAGTAACTCTGAGTCTGAATACTTGAACACAATTCTTAGATTGTCTTTTAGGATCTATTATCCTCTATATATATAATAATCTGAGTAAATCAAGCCATCCCGAGGATAGAAATATCCTCGGGATTGCTTTACTATTATAAAGTTACAATATAGAAAACCGAATCATCTTTATAATTTCTTTTGCACAAAAAGTCCTTAACCTCCAATGGCTCACACATCTTCAATATTTCCTTTGCTATTTCAGTTTTGACAATATTTAACCAATCCTATAACAAAATCAAACAATTCCAATTGTATTTTAGAATCTATTCATCATGACTTCAATAATGTCACTAGAAGACATATTAATCACTTTCTATTATATTTATCTGTAATTAATAGAAAATTCACTCAAGATTGTATCACAAACTATGGGAATAAGGAGGATATTTGTACTATTTTCGTAACCCAACATAACCCCCAGCTTACCTTCTTGCATGTCCTCATGCAAGCTGAGATATTACATGTAAAGAAATGATGTTGTAAGGAGGGAAATTTGGTTCACTAGCTCTCCTGAACCCATTACTTCTTTTGAGCTCTTCAAAAGCAACATCCTCCCTTTTCTTGTTAATTTGATAATCCTTCTGGTAACTTTTTGGAGGAAACCAGAGGATAGGGGGATTATACCTACACCCAATCCAAGCAGGTCCTTCCTCCAAGAGTAGTCTAGAATACCTTTCCACTCTGTAGGCAACTGCAAAAAAATTCCTGAACCTGAAGGGCTCCCTAATTTTGACTTCATTGGAGGATGCATCCCATCTCACCTTAGAAGCAACAAGATATTCTTCTTTGAGTTCTCTAAAGTATATGATACCTGAACGAATAACTTGTCAATGGATGGGGGCTAGAGAATATATGACCACCCCCCCCCCCCCCCCCCCCCCCTTTCATAAAGGTTCTATGTTGCATAATGGATGGAAAGGACTTTAGAGGCTCTCCTCTGATCCAGAGATCTAACCATGTTTCCCTCTTTATAAAATTCTTGTTAGCCTTGCCCCATCTATCTTGTTTCTTAGTAAAGGACATGAATTCTTGGAATCAAATGTCTCCAATAAAGGGACTAGGGTTATTTTTCCTGTCATCTTCCAAAATGAAATTATGGAAGTATAATTCACATAGAAAATACTATACCTTTTCTTCCTTCTATCTAAAACATGAAATGAACTCAGGGACAGTGGAAAATGTAATCAAATTACCTTCTCTGATGGATTTTACCCTTAACAACAGGTGACGTTCCAACAAGAATATGGTATAATTGGTGGTAAGGGCTCTACAGTTGATTGCATTAGAGTAAACATCACAAATATCCTTGATTTTTTCCAAAGCTTTTTCAAATTGGCTTTGCATTTTCTTAATATTTTCTTGGGCTTTGGTGAGCTCAACATATGTTTCACTTTCTATTGCTGACATATCCCTCATTTGTTTAACAACCTTTCAATGTTCATCCCTAGTGATCATTTCTTCTCTGGATTGAGTTAAGGCTTGTTGGGCTTGTACCAACTCTGCCTTTAGCCTACCAATAGCAACATCATGTTCTCGAGACTGAGTTGCTTGATATTCTTCTATAGTGACCATATCATCTTTGAATTGAGTTAATGCTTGTTGGGCTTGTATAATCTCTATTTCCAGTCTATCAACGATAACATTCTGCTCTCGATATTGGAATGCTAGATGTTCTGCCATAGTCATCAATTCATTCCTACTTTGAATCAAGCTTTGTTGGGAGTGTATCAATTCTTCCTCCAATATCCTAATGGTGGGGTCTTGCTCGAGGGATTGAGGTATTTCCTCTGAGACTAGGGTATCCGTCTGTACCTCAACATCAATAGTTTCTGAAGGAATTACCTCCTCATTCTGAGCTACTGCATCCTCTACTGTTATCTTTTCAGGGTATGTCTGTGTTCCCATAGAGTTTGTAGTGACTTTTCTTTTAGGAAGAGGGTTTCTTTCCTATACTCTAGACCTTTTGTTTTTATTTTTTTGGTGGGCCTTATCTTCTTGTTCTAGCTTCTTCCTCAATTCTTTAATAATTTCTCTGAGTTTTCCAACCTTCAGTTTTAATGCTTCCACTTTTTTAACCTTTCTCTTTAACAACTGTTTCTCCTTTTTCATCTTTCTAATTCTCTTATGGATTTTTCCTTCTTTCTATTTGGGAGGAGTCTCAAGTTCTTCCTCATTCTGATCAGCAGGTAGTTGTTCTTTTGTTCCTTCCAAGTGCTCTATTTGTTCAATAGGGCTTATTGCCTCAGGATGTGTTTCTTCATGTGCCGTGTCCTCAGAAAATGACATTTCGATATTAGGAAAATTTTCAGCAGGATTTGAAGAATAGGCTCATTCTTGGTATTATTTTGATTTATCTCTGTCAATTGAGGCTCCTAAGCTCCATAAAACCTGAGCTATTTCTTCCTCATAGATTTTCAAAAATTATTCTGTCATATGCTTTGATGATGGCTAGGTATCTTCTTGACTGTTTCCCTATGAAGTTTGTTCTATATGCTCAATACCTTGGGCATTTTCCTGTAAGGGATGATCTGCTGTGTTCTAAATTTCTTCAAGGTTTCTTTTCCATCTGCTTCTCCTTTCTCTCTCAATGGGGGTTTTAGGAGCATCCATTTCTCTTTTTCACTTTATGGTTAGTGGCCCTGGGTTTGAGCCTTTGTCTGTGAGGTCTGAGCCTCTATCTGTGAGGTTTGAACCTCTGTCATTTGGACAGGGTCTGTCTCGACTTTGGGTTGAGGAGGTGGAACTTTTGTTTGGGTAGTTGTCTCCCCTTCTTGTATCTCTTCAATTTCCTATGATGGATTTTCATGGTATAGTTCATCTTGTTCCAGTTGCATAGGTCTATTAGTCCCAGTAAGATCCCCCCAATTTAAATGTTGTTTGACTTAGGGCCTTACTTACTATCATTTTAACTAATCCATGGTGGCTGATAATAGTAACAAGATCCTTTGACTTCTGTGTTATGATGGAAACCCCATGTAAGATGGAATTTAGAAAAAAGGGTAGATTGATTACTAACCTTTTCTTGAGTGCCGCTAGTAGTTTGAGGTGGCATGGTCGGATTACATCATATCACCCATCACAGGTGATGTACTGGTTCTATCCATGGTTCACTGAGGGTGTTGGGGTTAAGCCCCTTTCCTTTTTTTATCCAATTCCTCGCCAGGGTCTACGAAGGATTCTATAGCTTCTTTGAGCATTGTATATCTTCCCGTCCATTGAATACCTGAGTTAGGGAGACCTGCAACCTCTACTACGATTTCTGAAGTAACTGGAATTTGTATATCTCGAACCATGGAGGTTTCTCCCTCCAAATTTTGAAATAATTCAAGCGTGATGTTCGTATCATAGCCTTGTAACCGGTTAAAATACTCTGTCCACCCCAGGCGCTATAGAATTTCTCTGGCTTGCTTTGTTACCTATAGTAAAGTTGGTTACCTACGCACACTTCAACCACCCATCGTTTTGTGAGAAAATGAGAAAGATTATTGTTCTTGGTTGCAGACTTGGTTAGACCAACTTTGGGGAAAATATTACCAAAAATAGAAAATATCATAGACGGTGAGTGTATAAAAATGTGGATTTTCCATTTATTATAATACTAACAATCTTATTGGAAATTGTGCCAAACGTCCACTCCCCTCATTATTGTAGAGGTAAACCTCGACCGTCAGTGTAGGTGAAAGTAATGAGTGTAGGTATTTCTGGTGAGAGGAAATAATTGCACTTCCGCCGTCGATGGGGACGAATCATATACAATTTTTTTTTCAAAAAGCATATTAACGATAATCATTTAAACGATAGTCTTCTTTCATGGAAATTTGAATTAATTATACCTATACTCAGAAATGTTTTAAGGATAAATAAGCCAAATAAATTAAATCCATTCATTTAAAAATATTCCACATATCATAATGTCATTACTTTTCCTGAGTTTATTAAATATAGTCGAAATGATAGCCCCGTTATTGAGTAAAGGAAATCTAGAGACACACAGAAACTTGGTGTGTTTTTTAGATAAACTTCCATACCACAAGTAGAGCCACTGCTGTCAGCAGGTGTCCATAGACTTGACAGGGTTTCCTTTTAACCCATAGATGAGCCCGTATCCTTAATAAATATTTGAGTTATCTTCTCCCGAGAAGACCACTATCTTGGTTTGGTAGCCAGATGATGATAATGCCACTCACTAGATTGTAACTTAAGTGAACAATCTGGATGTTAAGCCCTAATATTGGATCATTACCCCTTAATTGGGGCATATTATATTAGTAATGTTATTTTATTTATGTCAGATTTAGGCCATTAGTTGTAATTATACCTCCTAGTCTCCTATATATAATAAGGAGACATTTTCATTTTGAATCATCTTGTACTTGAACATTTAACATATGGTATATTGATGTTGCCCCCTCGAAGAGGCTTATTCTCTGAAATTATCTCTTTTTCAATGCGTTGAGTACTTTTCCTGAGGTTTTTCTATGCTATATTGATGTTGGGTTCTTAACATATGGTATCAGAGCTCAAGGTCTTGGGGTTTCGCTGCTACTTCTGAGACACCGTGGAATTTTTTATATAACTTCTTTTCTACAACGTTTCAGAAGGAACATATTGGACGATATTTAGTAGATGGATCAAGGTAGGTTGGGTTAAAAATTTAGCTCCTCAGGCCTTATACTTTCAGAGATACAACTTGTACAATATAGGGTTCTGGAATCATCTTAAAATGAGTCATTGCGAAATTTTCGCTATAAAATTATTTTGTAATGTTTCAGACCCTAGACTCCAGAGGACATTTACAGAAATTAGTAAGGTATCTATGGAAAAAATTTCAGCTTCTAGGTCATCTTAAATTAGTATATACACCTTGTGTAAAGGGTATCTAACTAGTCCTATCGACTTGTCTCAAGAAGGTGTTCATGGTAAAACAATCATAACTTATTTCTAGAGTATCCAAATTGAGTGGGACTGGTTGCATTGGATCATGGATAGTCTGTAGTATTTTGGGTGCGGGTTTCAGAATTTGATATCAATTATTTTGTGTGGGGCACGCTATACAAGTGAGATCTCCTGGAAAGGAAAAAAATCAGCAAGTTGTGAGGAAGTTACCATAAATTCCACTTGGCACATCCAATTTTTATCAGACCTGTGGCATTGCAGAGAAGAAATATCAGAGAACTACCTAAAAGAAAGTTTCATACCCAGAAGGGCTGGAACTTGGGATATAGAACATAATAAATATTGTTTAGCAGAACCGCCTCAAAATCAAGATTCAAAAGTGATACTTTTCCAACATGCCACCAAAAAAGGGACCTTCTACACCAAATAAGCCTCTAGAAAATCCTAATTGGACTCTTGATGAATGTGAAGAAATGCATAGGGACATAAATGAACTACAAAAGAAGATGGATTCAATGGAAGCTAAGTTGGATACTAAGATGGATGGCTTAAAAGGGGAGATCATGGAAGTATTGAAAAATTTCGTAACAGAGAAGACACCCGAAAGTGAAAATGCATCCCATGAAATTCATGATGAGGACATAAGGAAGGTGAATCAAGAATGGAGAAACTCGAACCTTGGTTTGAAGACCAACCACATTCCTAAGATTGATATGAGTAAGTTTTATGGCAAGGACCCAATCACATGGATACTTCAGATGGAGTAATTCTTTGATCTCCATAATGTGCCACATACACAAAAGGTACGAATTGCTTCTTTATATTTAGAACCTAATCAATTTGTTTGGTATCGATGGCCTTGTTCTCGCAAATCACTCATCACTTGGACAGTTTTCACGGAAGAAATGATAGCACACTATGAGGATACAAGGAGCAATACCTTCTTTATCCAATTAATAAATCTCAAGCAAAAGGGTTCAGTTACCGAGCACATTGAGAACTTCCAAAGATTGAATATAAAGGTAACCGATATTCCAGATGAG
>ML784879.1:1179643-1197395 GCA_009831015.1 Picea engelmannii | reverse complement strand
TGAATATACTCCAACGCAACCTGAATCTGTCAGAAAAGATCCAGGGTCTTCATCTCTATCACTCTATAGTACGAATCTAACCATGCGAATACATGTGTTGAAGTCGAGCATGGTAGAAACCACTTGATTACCGGTCATTAGTGTATACCATTAACAAGTGCGAGGGAAATCACCATTAATGTCAATGACTCCCAAGGTACACTAGTACAATCCAACGAATGTGAATAAATGAGCTGAAGTTGAACACTCCGCGGAATCTTCCAATCAGGGGTTAGTTATGAAAATCCACTGTCAAAAGCAAGGAAACCTACCATTAAGGCATGCAAGTTCCAAGGTACCAATTAGTTTCTAAGTCTAATTCCTGGATAATGAGTTGAAGTCGACGGGAAAAAACTCATCACAGGAGGGCCTTAATGTATCCCACATCAATGACACGAAACAAGTAACAAGATTTGATGTAGATCAGAGTAACAAGTGATTCAGGACTGACTCAATAATGGATGATGCAATAGAAGGCTTTAAAGACTGTAGAAATGGCCGATGCAATAGAAGGCTTTACGGGTTGAACTTCTCTTTAAACATATTGATGACACGACAATTGTCTTGGAAATACTGACTCAACAATAGGGATCACAGACCAATTTGTAATCTTATAGGAGTATGATCAGGAGACAAGTGGATTTTCCAACCTAGACACAAGGTGAGTGAAAGGGTGTCATGTTCAAAAGTGACTCTTCCACATAATACAGATTTAGACACAATTCTTTCCCAATTTTTCCCCCACCATTTCTAGCGAGTACCTCTTTATTTTTACGCAAGCTTGAGGAGGATAAAATATGCTTGTAAATGTAAGCTCATCCTTTGGACGAGTCCCTCGTAGTATGTTTAACAAACCCTAGGAAGGAGTGGTTCGGTCCCATAGCGGGTCTGTCAATGTTTGTTTAACGAGTCCAGAGATAGAAAAGTCAAAGGTTTTTCAAGATTATAGAGTTTGGAAAAACACTTAAAAGAGAAATCTCTCAGTTCCTTTTTCGTAAAATAGTCTGGATGAGACCGAAAAAGAGAGAAATTGTTTCACACTAGATGCGTACTTAAAATAATTTATCAAGCGTGAAAATAGCAAGGTCACTCGGCGATCTTTTCATGTTTAGAGAGTCTGAAAAGAGCTTAAAGAGAACTCCAGGGGGGTTCCTTTTTCGTATAACCTTGTTGAGCCCAAAAAAGTGATAAAAGTATGCTCAATCACGTTCTTATGTATTTACGAGTGCAAAAACGGATAAAGACCATGCTCGATATTGTTTTCATTGTTACGCAAGATTTAAAAAAAAACAAAACTATGCTTGGGATAGATTTTAATTTTTACACAAGCTTAAAAACTAAACAAAACTATGCTTGGACCTGGTTTCATTTTTATGCAAGCTTGGACCAGAGGAAACTATGCTTGAGGTAAGTGGTTTCATTTTTACACAAGCTTGAACCATAAAAAACTATGCTTGCAACTTCCCAACGCATGGTTGGTCCACCCAAGCTTCGTTTCATCCAACTGCAAAGGAGAATGAAATGAAGCTTCAAATACTAGACGAAGGACTTGACTCAAATAGAGAAGGGGAAAACTATTTCATTTTTTAACGAGCTTGACATAGAAACTAGAACTATGCTTGTAACCTCTGTTTCATTTTTTAACGAGGTTTCCACAGAGATGAAAATCTATCCTCGTAAGTGGCTTCATTTTTTAACGAGCTTGAAATCAAAAAACCATGCTCAAATAACTCTGTTTCATTTTTTAACGAGGTTGCCTCAGAGATGCAAAAAAAACTATCCTCGCAAGTCTCTCTTCTAGATCATGGATCCCAGGAAGACAATGCTTCGGAATGACACCATGTCAAGAGACAAAAATCAGTCATAGCTTCCAAGAGGTCTTCACTAAAAGGAAGAAACATACTCTAGAAGGACACCATGTCGAGGGTTGTGACGGGAGTTAAGAGATCAGGCTCTAAAAACCCTATCGAAGAGATTACCATGTCAACTACTGGATCTAAATCATCAGAAGTTGAAGCCATGGGAGACAACGCCACATAATTGAACTGTGGCGGGGGTGATATTGTCTTCATACAAGAACCATTCAGGGAGGCAATCCAGGTGGGGTCAATGAATGAAAGTTGATCAACAGTCACAACTCGTCCATCGTGAGGGAAAGATATCACATGAAAACGAGTAGAGACAATAGCTTTCATGGAATAGACATAATCGCTCCCAAGGAGTAAAGAAAAATCCAAGGGGTCTTGGACTACCATGACATCAATGAAGACAATTTTCTCTCCCAAAGTTACAGGAAACTGAGGAAGGGTACCTAAAGGTTGGCTAGTCCTTTTGTTAAAATCTAACAGCTTCTGCGTAACCGACACAAGTGGAGGACAACCCAAAGCTTGCCAAGCAATAGAAGACAAAATACTAACAGACGAACCTTCATCTATCAACGTTTGAGGAACATCCCGACCAAAAACCTGTACTGTAATCTGGAAAGGAATGTAAGAGGGAAGACGAGTTCCAGTTAGCATACCCCAATCAAAACGGATGGCCTCCTTACTTGGAGGGAGTTTCTTAGGAGAAGGAGGAATACCCCCTGAAACAGCAGAGTCTGTATCAATGAGAAAAACATGGGCAGTATCGATTTTACTCTCTAGAGGGAGAGTAGGATCGACCGATGGAGAGATCAGATCGACCACTTGGGTTTCATTCTCCAAGGGGAGAATGGGGTCGGCAGGTGGAAACGAATCAACCGCTTGGGTTTCACTCTCGAATGGGAGAGTGGGGTTGACCAAGGATGGGATCGAATCAACCACTTGGTCTACTGGTTCATCCAAAGACATGACTAGATTGACCACTTGATCAACTGGACCGACCGACAGGGGAACCAGATTGATCATTCCATCAACTATAGGAAGCTTGTGATAAGCAGCTGGAAGTTGAGGCTGTGAAACAGTCATGTCTTCCAGGAATTTTGAGGCTTCATCCATACGAGGGAAAAGGTGAGTGAGATGACTCCCTTTGCATAACATGCATGGGAACTTGACTCTACTTTTCTTCTTCCCAACGGTATCGTGACTAGTTGACGGGAGGTCATTAGCATGTTGTTCAGAGGCTGACGACATGGGTTGGTGAGGATATGTAGACCATGCTTATATAACCTTGGATATACCAGGGCAATCCTTAAGATGATGGCTACCCTTACAAAGCCTGCAAGGGTACTTGGGCTTACGGGTTGTTTGGGTGATCTTGACATCATCAACACTCCCAGCACGATTAACAGTAACTGGTTGTTTTCCAACATGTTTGACAGTGGTTGGAGGTTTTTACCCTTGCTTATTTTTCTTGTTCTTCTTCTTTCTTTTCTTCTTCTTCTTATTCACCGAGTTACTAGCTTCAGAACTTTCACCCGACGAAGAAGATGAAATGAAAGGCGACATTGCAAGCGAAGAAGGCKAATAAGACCTTACTGGTAAAGAAAGTAAAGGATCAACATGAGGTTGATGTTCTGGGGGGGAAGTGCTTACGACCGAAGAACTTACTGCATTCGGGATTACATGAGTGGAAAAAAACCACACCGACAATCCAATTGTGAGACCTGGAAGGCTCAAAGTAGCGATGTGAGGAGGACCAATGTTTCCGTAAGAAGGAAAAACAAAAGGTTCCCCTGGAGCAGAGGTTCCTTCATTGGTCATTTTGGGAACTGACGCCATGAAAAATAAAAATCCAATCTAGAGTCCACTAGGGAAAACAAACAACACACGCTAAAAATCTAGGAAGCAAGCAAACAAACAAAACCTTCTCACAATGAACGCACTAGTTGGTGATGAAATCCAATGTCGCAGGAACAAAGTAAAAAGGGGTTGAGATAGAGCGGGTGGAAAAGTTACGTTGATGACCTGCTTAACGGAATTACACCCTGGTGCAAGCTCCCACACATAATCGTGGGTATACCCTCCAAGGAGCCCGAGTGAGTTTGGCCAATGTCGATTCCAGGTACCGTGAAGACTTTCCCCTCCACAGTCACCTTGTGTAAAGAACCTAGAAAGATAGGCCACTAAGGTTACCACCAACAACAATAAATCCTGGGGGGACAGTCGACAGTCCGATCCACATGCAAGGGCAGGGTATCTAGCTCGAAATCAACTCAAAAGGCTTCCACTCATCATTGTGGGTATAACTCCGAGTGATCCCCATAATATGTGCAATATCTACACTGATATCAGCAAAGTAGGGTGAGTAACTCTGCCAATATCAATGTGACCTCGTGCTTGACCCTTGTGTGAGAAGGGCTTCCCAGGACAAAATGTAGTAAGTGGATTTAACCACTCCCTAACTCAAGATTCTATGCTTGTTTTCAGCTTTGGAAAGTTATCTTTCACACCTATTCCAAAGCCCTACAACTAATCTGATGTAGGTTTGCTACCAGAAAATATAAAAAGGTCTAATCAATTTTTATAAGCGCTTTATTTTTAAGGTTTTTTTTACTCAAGAGGAAAATGGCGCGGACAATATGGTGTTTTGACCGACTCGAAAATTATGCAAAGATATGAAGATGCAATCCTTTCATTTCGATGAAAGCTATGCTACGAGAAGGAGAAAACATTTATCATTCCCATATGCACATGTCCCAAAGTCTATTAAACTCATCAATATCAATATTCTCAAGAAAGGAGAAAAAGGTATTGTACAAAAATGCAATTTCACTACTTCAAATGAAAGGATTCCCTCAATCTAATATAAAGCAAAAAATTAAATCTTTTTGTTTCAAAAATTTCACTAAAAGAAATAATGAACTTTCTTAAAACAAAGAAACCCAAACTAAAAAATTCTCTTTTAAAGCGAATTATTCAGAAGAAATCTGATCTTTCCCTAAACAATTCTAAAGAAAACACATGCTTTGTAATTGAAAGACACTCAAAGAAAGAGACTAATCCTTCAAAACCAAACAAAGCAAAAGTGGCTAAAAGAAAATCAAAGGATGTCAAGCAGACTATAAGCAGATCAATATAGGCTCCAAAAGTTCAATCTAGCTGATCAATGCAAAACTGGGCATCAAAAAATAGGACATCTTAATTCCAAACACAAATTTCAAATGGGTTCGCAGCCTAGATATAGGGTGCAGTGCAAACATTAGTGGAGTTCGCAGCCTAGATATAGGGTGTAGTGCGAACATTAGTGGAGTTCGCAGGCTAGACACAGGTAGGGTGAGAACATCTCACACTGGATTACACAGTAGGGTGTGAACTCAGATGATTCTCGTAGGCCACTAAAGGGTATAGTGCGAGAATGTCTGTAAACACAAAATTTGGAAAAAGGACAAAAATTTTGAGTGAACTTTCAAATCCAGAGAGTCATGATGGATCTCCCATAGACTCAGAGACCAGAAAACAAGCAATCAAGGCAAGGGAAACTAGACTAACTAGGAAAAAATATGTTCCCCAGTGGAGTCACCAATTTTTTTATTGGATAAATCTGTAAGTGTGGACACAAACCAATCTCCCTAAATCCTCCTGGATCTAGAACAAAGCAAGACAGAATAATATTATTTCCCTATATTTTTACTATTGAATGTACTAGGAGGCAATAACAAAGTACATAACTTATGATCGCTTCCTTTGATCTTTGTTGCTCTTGCTTCGCTCCAGTGCTCTCGTACAGTCAAGATCAAAACAATACAAGCCTACCGAAGTGAAGAAAGCAAAATCTATTCAACAGTCAATCTATGTATATGATCAAGGAATTATACAATAAAGTGGAACTAACTTTATGGGAAAGAATCATATTACTGTATCATATTAAATGTGAAAGAGAGATTACAACCATAGCCTTGATGTCGTAAGGTCCCTTCCAACTGTCCTTCGTTCCCCACACACTTCTTGCTCCAAGGATTCTGAGACCATAGATCTGATAGCTACTCACAATCTATCTTGACAAATCAAATCTCAAAGCCACTCTAACCAAGTCAAAGCTAACAAGCTCAAGAACAAACAAAGCTAACCCAAGCTAACTCAAGCTAACTTTCTCCATGAGAAATCCTCTCCTTTTATAAGTTGAAGAGGATAAGGTGAGGAGGTTAGGATGATCCCACTAAATCATGAAAGTGATTAAGATCCAAACTATTCGGATGCCACCTCACCATAGAAGTTTCTCCTTCTAGAAGATTCGAGAAAACACTCATTTTTCCCACGTGCAGGCATTCTCGCACCCTAGCTATAAAGCAACCTGCGAACACCTCGCACCCTAGCTATAGTGCAACCTGCGAGAATGGGTCATTCTCGCACCCTGCCTATATAGAAACCTACGAACTTCCTTTTTTATAAGGTTTTTACATAGGAAAATGCAACTTCTTTCCTCAAGAAAAGTTCTTCTCCCTTCTCTCTTTAGGAACTCAGGCCACTAACCCCTCTGAAGGAAACATATAGGTTTACATCATTAACGATCATAGGTATGATGAAAATAATGTGTAACAAGGTTGACAATCATGTGAGAAATGCCTAGGGAGGAGGCTTTGGTTGAAATTCGTATGATAGCATGATATTTTTCCATGTTGTTAGTTGTCGATCCTAAGGAAATACCTCTGGAACTCACCAATGCATTAGAGTGGTAAATGACCCAAGCTACAGAAGCAATGTTCTGGGTATGTTGATTAGCGACATCCACAAACTTGACAAAAATAGGAAAGGAAGATGTCATCTACACATGAAAACACAAGACACAGTATAAGTGGCCAAGGAAAAAACTCGAGCACACAAAAGAAAAAGACACACCAAACTAAAAATACGATAGTGTACAAAGAATGTTTGCTAGATGTTCTATGCATAATACTTCTTAAGGCAAATCCCGTTCCAAGGCTCACCCAGGGAGATTCCGTCGTAGTCAACTAGCTCGTAGGCGCCTCTATGTAGAACCCATTTCACGATGTAAGGATGATCTAAAAATGAAGAAGACTTGTATTCTTGAAAATATTTGCAAGTAAAATTTATGTGTTAAAATGCAAATGGATCAAATTTGCAACACAACTTTAATAGGATTTACTCATTCAAGATGCATATAAACAACAACAATAACAGTGAACAAAAAATACATAACATAGCAAATGATAAAGGAGTTCACCCCTCTCTTGGGCTACATCTCCTGGTCCAGCTTCCAACAGATCATTTGTATTATTTTCTCAAAGTGCTCAAAAATATGCTTTACAATGCTCAAAATTCCAAATAGACTGCTCCAATGGCTTCAGAACGTCCAAAAACCCCTAGCTGGGCTTTTTTGGGACCTCGTTTGGCCAAAAATTGAAGAAGATAGGCTTCTTGGAAGTCCCCCTTCAAACTTGTTGTCTCTGCATCTACAAAACGCACCCTTGTTGGCTCAACCTAGCCCACACACATATTTAAGCGTAAAAACTAGGCACCGGGTGCAACCGTGGATTAAACCGCACACATACACGTTGGTCACATGTTATGTCAAACCATGCACATTGCAAAATGGTTACAATATATATTACGGTGGGTTTAACTACCCGTAGCACCGGTCGTATGAAATACATATATATAACCATGGGTCGAGGCTTAGCCTCGGCCCGGTTCATGCCACAATACACATTTTTCTAAATTTAAATATATTACGATGCATACATATGTTAAGTAACATATGCGAGCACACCGGTTGGGTGACCTTTCCCAAGGCTTTACCTTGCCCGGAGGTCACGGGGTCGACTCCTGCCAAGTGCAAAGATTTGAATCCAATAAACATGTGACACATGGTGGCCATTGATTGGGCCACGTGTCTCCATCCTGTTCACTGCCAACAAGCCATGTCACATGCCATCTGTCTCAATAGTTGTCTGCCATGTGTCGTATGGCCTACCATGTGTCGTACGGCCTACCACATCAACATCTGTATGGACTGTACAGTCAACACCCCTTTTTTTTTGCATGTTTGTAAATTTGAACAGAACATGATATCTCTCGCTTCTGACGTTTGTTTGAACCCAAACGAATTTTGTTGGGTTCATAATGATGAGGCCTACGCTCTTGTTTGATTTGAAGCGATTTCAAACACTTTGAATTTTTGAGCAAAATTTGATCCCCTGATCACACCTCCCCATTGGAAAGCTTTTGGACCTCCAAAAGACTATTTTCAGTCTATTTGAAGATGAGGGTATAGTTCCCTCACTCTTCCTACCTCAATCCACTTGGATTTTCTTGGATTTGTACCTTTAAGACCAACTCAAAGATACTCCACATTACCTTGTTTTGAAGTTCACATTCTCCTATCAAGGATGGTGTCTTCATGCAGTTCTGTAAGATATTCTGGGGAAAAATCATCTATAGAAGGAATATGAACATGCTCTCCTTGATCATCAATCAAAAGAGGCTCATATAATTTCCAATTCTCAACATTAACAACTGCATACATTTTCATATAAGGAGGCAAATCTGAACGGAAGGCATTGTTACCAATCTTGTCGATAATATTGAAAGGACCATATCGAATTGGTTTGGGTTTTTTACCTTCTCCTTTAAGCCTCTCCTTACTAATGTAAAGCCAAACTTCATCTCCAACTTGGAAACTGTGATCAACACGATTCTTGTCATGTCTCGTTTTGTACTTGGCTTGACTCTTTTCCAACTGCTCTTGTACCATTTGATGTATCGACTGAATTTGTTCAATGAAATTTTCTTCCCTATCAATGTCATATTGACCATCACTAGCAATATCCTTCCCAAAGATAAAATCTAAAGGAGATTTGGGAAAATAGCCAAAACATGCTTCAAATGTTGACGTTTGAGTGGAAGAGTGCTTAGCTCGATTGTAAGCATGTTGAATGTAGTGTAAGTGCTCATCCCAAAGTTTAGGATGCTTGTTGCAATAAGCATGAAGAAGATCCACCACTGTTCGATTTACCACTTCTGTCTGACCATTTTTTTACGGATGAAAAGTTGTGCTCTTTTTCAGTTTGGCGTCCATGAGTGCCCATAAGCTCGACCAAAAATTCCAAAAAAATCAAGAATCCCGATCAGAAATAATGGATTTAGGAAATCCAAAATGCACCCAAACATTTTGAAAGAATATTTGTGTCGTTTGTTCAGTTGTAACCTGCTTCGTACAAGGCATCAAAATACACATTTTACTAAATCAATCAACCACAACATAAAGATAATCATGATTTCGTCTAGACATAGGTAGACCTCCTACAAAATCCATGGAAATACTTTCCCAAGGACGAGAAGGAACTGGAAGTGGAGTATACAAACCCAACTTTCGATTGCTAGGTTTACTTGTGGCACATAAAAAACATCATTGAACATATTTTGAAACACTTTCATTCATTTTAGGCCAGTAGCAGTATCTTTGCAAATTAGCCACTGTCTTGCCTACACCAAAAGGACCAACAATAAGAGAAGAATGAGCTTCTCTTATGATGTTGATTCTTTCCCCTTGTGGAATACATAGCTTGCCAAGATGAAACAAAATATTATCATGCACATGGTAATCCAATTCCTCAACATGGTTAGAATGACACAAAGTTTCATAAACTTCTTTAAAATCAGTATCCAAAGCATATTGCTCAACATAACTTTCATGCATGATAGGACTATGCTTAAGAATAACTAAAGCACTAATAATAGGCCTTGAAAGCATATCATCAACTTTGTTATAAATGCCCTTCTTATACCTGCTAACCAAGTGGAACTGTTGTAGAAAACCCATCCATTTGAAGTGCCTAGCTTGTTGTAGCTTTGTTTGTGATTGTAAGTATTACAGTGGTTGATGATTGGTGTGAACAATGGTTTCTTTACCCAACAAATAATGTTTCCATTTTTTTACACTTTGTATCAATGCATACAACTCCTTATCATAAGTAGGATAGTTAATCATGACACCATTAAAAGTTTCAGAATGAAAACAAATGGGCTTACCATGCTGTAGCAAAACTGCTCCCATTGCATAATTGCTTGCATCTGTTTGAATTTCAAAAGGTTGTCTTAAATTTGGAAGTGCAAGAACTGGTACTGAACTGATCTTCTCTTTGAAAGTATCAAAAGCCTTCTGTTTCTTGCCTCCCCATTGAAAAACTTTCTTGACACTTGTCTCTGCATGTAATGGAGCTGCAATGGAATAAAAGTTAGCAATAAACTTCCTCCAATATTGTGCTGCTCCCAAAAAACTTCTTACCTCTGTCACATTGCTGGGCTTGGGCCATTCCAATATGACTTTGACCTTGGAGGGATCAATTTTTAATTCGCCTCCACCAACAATATGCCCTAAGTAAATAAGTGAAGTCTTTCCAAATTCACATTTGGACATCTTCAAAAACAACTTTTTGTTTCTCAAAACATCCAAAACTTGTTTCACATGTTTAACATGCTCTTCACGAGATTTGCTAAAGATCAAAATATCATCCAAGTAGACAATAATACAATCATCAAGAAAAGGCCTTAAGACATCATTCATAACTCTCATGAAAGTAGCAAGTGCATTGCAAAGTCCAAAAGGCATTACCATCCATTCAAACAAACCTTGCTTTGTTTTAAAAGCTGTCTTCCATGTGTCTCCCTTGACAATCCTGATATGATGATATCCGCTTCTCAAATCTAACTTAGTAAAATATTTAGCATCTTTCAATTGATCAAGCAAATCATCGATTTTAGGAAGAGGATAATGACTCTTTACTATAATTTTGTTCAAATCCCCGAAATCAACACACATACACCATGTACCATCTTTCTTTGGCACTAAGACAATTGGAGATCCACATGGCGATGAGCTTGGTACAATAACCCCTTTGTCGAGCAACTCTTGGATTTGTTTTTTAATTTCAACATTTTCCATGACTAACATTCTGTACATACCAATGTTTGGAAGAGGACAATATTGCTGCAATTGAATTTCATGTTGAATACCCCTTTTTGGAGGTAATTCCTTTGGTTCTTTAAACATTTCATCATATTGATTAACAACGTCATATATATCAGATTTCAAATTTGTATCACAACCTTGAAATAATTCATTTTCAATATCATCTTTGGGTTTAATCATCAAGAGAACAAAATTCTTGCTAGCATTGACTAATCTCTTCATTTGTCCCACATTTACAAGTGATAAATTCATCTTCTTTGTATGGGTTCTAACAATGTACTCAAATCCATTCTTAAACAAATGATACTTATTCTCATGACGATGAAAAATATCTTTCCTATCGTATAAATATGGGCTTCCCAACACAATACCACAAATATCCAAAGGAATAAAATCAAGCTCTACCTCATCGACGAAATGTGCAGTGATAACAAACCTAAGTTTACACCTTCTTGTTACATGTAATTTAGCATTATCACATATCCAACCAAGAGGGTATGGCTTAGGATGTGGAATTGTTTCCAACTTTAATTTCTTAATAGTGTCTTCAGATATAAGGTTTTCTTGAGATCTAGTATCAAATAGAGTATCTATTTTAGTATGCTTTGAAACAACCCTTATGTGAAAAAGTTCAGTTCTCTCTTTTTCTTGTCGAGGTACATTGAGATTATTCTTACTTGAAGAACTAGTACTTGCAATAGAACCATTACCTTGATAACCCATGGCTGTGATCTTTGTTTCATCACCCGAATCAGAACCTAAATCATGTTGTATGGTTGCAGTAGTCTTTGAATTCCCTTTGTTGCCAAACTTTTTGGGTCTTCTCTCAGGATGAAGTTTCCAACAATGGTCTTCATCACGGCCATCTTTTGAACAATGTTTGCATGTGAATTTTTCTTCCTTTTTCTTAACAACAACAATCTTTTTTCCATTGCCCTTGAACTTCCTCTTTCCTTTGTCTCCATGGCTGAAAGGCTTCTTGTTACTCTCATGATTTTCATTCCTTCCTCTTGCTTCCAAATGAGTGGCCTAAACAAAAACTTCATCTAGATTTGAAGGATCAAACCTGAGTATAGTATGTCTCAAATAACTATGTAAAGTTCCAATGTATTTGAGTAAAGTTTCTTGTGAAGACAAATCTACTCCCAAAACCAAAGCTCTTCTCCTAAATTCTTGAGTAAAGCTTTGCACATTTTGTTCTTGATCTTGTCTAAAATTTTGCCAATCCATAGTATCCTTTTGCATATATGCCAATGGGTAAAATTGTCTTTTAATTGTAACAATAAAATCATTTCAAGAGGTTAAAATTTTACCATTTTTCTTCATGTCCTCTTGAGTCTTGGATTCCCACCAAATGAGTGTTTCACTATCCAATCTTAAAGAAGCAAGCTGAATCTTAGTTTCATCATCTTGAATTTTTTGTATCCTACAATACACCTCAATCTGATGAATCCAATTATCTAATTTCTCAGCATTAACTTCTCCATTGTATATTGGCAATTCAAATTTAATATCAAGCTTTAACGAAGGAATTTGTGACAGAGTTTTACCATGTCCCTTTGGAGAGTTTGAAAGAGGTCTTGAATTAGTATAAGAAGAAGAAGAAGAAGATGGAGGAGAGGGTGGTGGAGAAGCACCATTCCTTCCATTTTCATTTGTAATTTTATCACCACTATCTCCCTTATGGTTTGAAGGGTTGGAGCCTTCACCTTGCAACCTTGTATTCCTTTCCGTCAAGATCTTCATCATCTCTCTCATTTCCATGACAACCTTTCTGAGATCTTCATCTTATGCAGGAACATGTTCATGACTCTCTTCATAATCCATACTTGGTGAATGCCTCCTTGAAACTTGCGGTGATGATATATGCTTCCTCCTTGAAGGGTGAGAACCTGGCTCTACAAGTTGACCTTCTCCTCTTATGAGTTTCAACCTTGTGAGCATCAGAAAACAAAACACTTGCAAATAATCAAGTCTTCAAAAACCTATGCTCTGATACCAACTTGATCTAAAAATGAAGAAGACTTGTATTCTTGAAAATATTTGCAAGTAAAATTTATGTGTTAAAATGCAAATGGATCAACTTTGCAACACAACTTTAATAGGATTTACTGATTCAAGATGCATATAAACAACAACAATAACAATGAATAGAAAACACATAACACAACAAATGATAAAGGAGTTCACCCCTCTCTTGGGCTACATCTCCTGGTCCAACTTTCAATGGATCATTTGTATTATTTTCTCAAAGTGCTAAAAAATGTGCTTTACAATGCTCAAAATTCCAAATAGACTACTCCAATGGCTTTAGAACATCCAGAAACCCCTAGTTGGGCTTTTTCGACACCTCGTTTGGCCAAAAATTGAAGAAGATAGGCTTCCTGGAAGCCCCCCTTCAAACTTGTTGTCTCTAGATCTACAAAACGCACCCTTGTTGGCTCAACCTAGCCCACACACATATTTAAGAATAAAAACTTGGCACCGAGCGCAACCACACAACCGGTACAAACTATTGAACGATTACGCATCGACCTTTAACTACCAAGGCCCGTGGGCACATGGTCACCACATGAACATGCAATACACAAGAGGGATAGAGTTCAAACCGTATACAAAACTGTGGATTAAACCATGCACATACACGTTGGTCACATGTTATGTCAAACCGCATGCATTGCAAAATGGTTACAATATATATTACGGTGGGTTTAACCGCCCGTAGCACTGGTCATATGAAATACATATATATAACCATGGGTTGGGGCTCATGGATGATTTTAAGGATGGAAATTTATTTTAAACTGTAGAAACCTTGGTGAATCTTACTAATCCTTCATATGCCAACTATAAATGTTTGGCTGTATTTTTGTGAAAATATTCAAATTTCCAAGGATTCTATATAGTTTTTATAAAATTTTGGTGATTTTTAAGGGAAAATAATTTTATCCTATAGAATTTGGGCAAATCATTTTTAAAATAATGAATCTCTTTTTTGGAAAAACTATGGAAAATTATCCCATGAGCGAAATTTAGCCCCTAAAATCATCCTTGCCGGGGCTTAGCCCCGGCTCGGTTCACGCCCCAATATACATTTTTACAAATTTAAATATATTACAATGCATACATATGTGAAGTAACATATGTGGTCGCGCTGGTTGGGCGGCCTTTCCCAAGGCTTTACCCTGCCCAGAGGTCACGAGGTCGACTCCTGCCAAGTGCAAAGATTTTAATCCAATAAACATGTGACACGTGGCGGCCATTGATTGGGCCATGTGTCTCCATCCTGTTCACTGCCAACAAGCCATGTCACATGCCAAATGTATCAATAGCTGCCTTCCATGTGTCATACGGCCTGCCATGTCAGTGTTCGTATGGACTGTACAATCAACACCCCTTTTTTTTTGCCTGTTTGTAAATTTGAACAGAATGCGATATCTCTCGCTTCCGACGTCCGTTTGAACCCAAACGAGTTGCGTTGGGTTTGTAACGACGAGGCCTACGCTCTCATTCGATTTGAAGTGATTTCGAACACTTTGAATGTTTGAGCAAAATTTGATCCCCTGATCAAAGGACCATGCCATAGAGGTTCTAACTTCCCTGTCCCTAACTTACCATGAGCTTGGTCATAAACGAGGACTAGGTCTCCTTCTACAAAATGTGAGGATGGATGAATTTGTCGTATTTATTCTTGATTCACTTTTGATACGTCTCATTAATGAGAGTGGCATCATGACGTGTTTCATCCAACCTAGTCAAGTGTAAGAAATGTTCTTCTTTAGCAGAAGTGTGGGGAAGGAGTTCTACTTTGAGTTTTAGTAAGGGAAGTTTACACTCGATTGGTAAAAAAAATTCTATGCCATATACTATATGGAAGGGAGTGAATCCAGTAATAGTTTTTACTGAGGTCTGATAATCCCAGAGAGCGGAGAAAAGTTGTAAGTGCCAAGGTGTCTTATTTTCCCCTACCATTCATTTGATCATGGTTTTAAGGACCTTGTTGATAGCTTCAACTTGTCCATTAACTTGAGGATAGTACGGGGATGAGTTCTCATGGTGAAAACCCAACTTGGAATGCATCTCACTCATCATCCGGTTCTGAAAGTGTGGACCATGATCAGTAACAATGGCGTGTGGAACACCAAAATGAGTGATGATGTGGTTAAAAAAGAAAAGAGTTGCAATATGACCATCATTCAGAAAGGTAGGCATAGCCTCAACCCATTTTGTAAAGTAATCGATGAGGAAGATTATATAACCATGCCCCTCGGCTGAGGTAGGATTATACTGCATGAAATCAATGCCCCATTTGTAAAAGGGGCCAATGGAAATAATTAGATGCAGTGGAGCAGGGTGGGTGTGTGCCTTGTTTTGAAAAACTTGGCTAGGGTGGGCACTTTTTGACAACCTTGATACAATCTTTGAAGATTGAGGGCCAAAAGTAACTGACACGTAAAATTTTCTAGGCTGTAGCCATCCCAGAAAGCTGACCTCCATAGGCTCCAAGGTGACAGTCATTTAGGACGCGTTCACCCTCGTCATGAGTCAAAATTTGTCGTAGGAAAGTATCAATACCATTATGATACAAGGTATCACCGATGATAAGGTAGCGACGAGAATGATGGCCGATATGACGATGCTCTTCACGAGAGATATTGGGTTGAAAACCTTGGGTCTGGAGATAAAGAAGGATATATCCATACCAAGGGTCGAACATGTTGATGAGGAATAAAGTTTCATTAGGGAGAGAATCTATGGTCTTATTATCTTCATCAACATGGGCAAAGTCGCAGATAAGCTCTGCAAACACCAAATATCTTTTAGCTTTGGACTTAACAAACATAAGATCAAACTCTTGAAGGATGACGATCCATTTAGAATATTTTCCCCCAAGAAATTGACGTGTCAGAATGCGATACATGGGGTTTGAGTCCGTGATAATTGTGGTGGTGCATAGAAAAATGTAGTGAAGGAATCTATGGACAATGATGAAGGCTGCTAGAGCCAACTTTTCAACATGTGAATATCGGAGCTCGAGACCAGATAGACTTTTGCTCAAATAATATATCACGTGTTCCTCACCGATAGGGTCTTCTTGATCTAACACCATAGCAATAGTGGAAGTAGAGGCTGCTAAGTAAAGGATATAATCCTGCATATAGTTTGGAGGATGCAACAGAGGTGCATTGGTCAATGCATTCTTAAGAGTAGCAAAAGATCGTTGAGAAGTGTCATCCTAGATGAAAGGGGTGTCTTTCTGCAACAATCACATAAATCCTTTGGTAATCTTAGCATAGTTACAAATGAAATGACGAAGAAAATTTTCTTTCCCCTATAAACTTTGGATTTGTGTCATATTATTAGGTGGAGGTAAAGCTAGGATAGCTCTAATCTTTAAGGGATCCACCCAAATCCCATCCTTGGAGACAACAAAGCCGAGGAGTCGACCTGATTTGATAACAAAAACACATTTATATGGGTTCAAACAAATATGGTAGAACTTGTTGGGTATGTGTTATATTCTTTTCACTGGGACGACATATTACTGGGATGACATATTTTCGGGACCACATGATATTTAGGTGGTTTTTCAGCACATGGTTTTTTGCCGATGGTTTTCTATTTCTGGTTAAGGAATTAGGGTTTTGGAGTAATCCAGGTCATTGGGTTAGGGTTTTGGATGCCACTGGATTCTATATGTATATTGTATTGTAAACAATGTAACACAATGTATGAATACAATATATGTTGTTTTTCCCGGTTTGGGTTTCCAGGGGAAAAATCTCTGTGTAATGTTTGCATTTGCCATTGTATCTTTTCTATTCTTTTTCGAATATCTGTTTACAGTAGACATTGTACAAGGTCAGAATTTAAATTTGGTATCAGAGCTTTATTGGATTTAGGGGGACACCTTTGTGGTCAAGGGTTTGGCTCGGGACTGTGATAAGCCTTGTTATAGTGGGAGATCTGCAGTATTGATTTTCAGGTGAAAAGAAGTGGCAAGCAATTCGAAGATGCAGATCGAGAAGTTTAATGGGAAAATCTTTGAGCTGTGGAAGCTCAAGATGGAAGATCTTTTGGTGGATAGAGATCAGTGGATCGCAGTAGATCCAGGTACTGCACCTACATGAACTTCTAAAAATGACTGGAAAAAGATGGATTGGAAGGAAAAGAGCACAATCCGACTATGTCTCTTTGATTCAGTATTACTGAATGTGTCAGAGGAAGCTACAACCAAGGATTTATGGGAAAAGTTGGGGAAGTTGTATCAGTCTAAGTTCCTGGTAAATAAACTATTCCTGAGAAAGAAGTTGTATAACTTGAGTATGAGAGATGGAGACTCAGTGGAAGAGAATTTGAACTCCTTCAATACTGTGGTAAGTCAGTTAGTATCTGTTGAGATTAAATTTCCAGATGAAGATAAATGTATCAGTTTGTTGTGTTCTTTACCAGACTCGTGGGATAGTCTGGTTGTGGCCATAGGTAGTAATACAACTTCTTTGAAGTTTGAAGAAGTGGTCTCATCCTTGTTGTCGGAGGAGATGAGACCAAAGAATATGGAAGGACATAGCACAGACGCATTATTTGCAAGAGGAATTTCCCAGGAAAGAAATAGATATAATTTCTCAAGTGGGAGATCTAAGTCTAAGGGTAGATCTAAATCTCCTAGAAAGTTTGGAAGGGTATGTTGGAGGTGTGGAAAAGAATGGCACTACAAGAAGTTGTAATGTCCCCCACCTCTTAGAGAGGTGATGAGGAGACTCAGTGGCCTGGGCACCCCCACTAGGTCATAGTCTCACACTGAAGGGGGGAAAGTCAAGAAGTTAAAAGTTATATTTTTAAGTTGACTTAAGAAAGGGAA
>ML784879.1:1150007-1168492 GCA_009831015.1 Picea engelmannii | reverse complement strand
TATCACTGATGAAGGTGGACACTTTGAAGAATGTTGCATATTCATTAACAAAATCTGTGAGCACTAAGAAGTTCTCTTGGTGTAGAGGATCCATGGGCATTGCTGCCCTGGATTGTTGACTATGTAACCCTGTAACCCCCTGTTTGCAAAGAAAACAACAAGTGGGAGAATGTTGGGTATGTGTTATATTCTTTGCACGAGTTGTAGTGTTTGAGCATCTACGCTGGGTGTGTAGGGGGGTTAGAGGGGGGGGTGTAGGGGCAGCGCCCCCAATTTTTTTTTTCGCACCAGGAAAACATATTTCCAGGATGACATATTACTGGGACGACATATTTCTGGGACCACATGATATTTAGGTGGTTTTTCGGCACATGTTTTTTTGCCGATGATTTTCTATTTTCGGTTAAGGAATTAGGTTTTTGGACTAATCCAGGTCATTGGGCTAGGGTTTTGGATGCCGCTGGCTCCTATATGTATATTGTATTGTAAACAATGTAACACAATATATGAATATAATATATGCTAGTTTTCTTGGTTTGGGTTTCCAGGGGAAACATCTCTGCGTAATGTTTGCATTTTCCATTGTATCTTTTCTATTCTTTTCTGAATATCTGTTTACAGTAGACATTGTACAAGGTTAGAATTTACAGAACCGACATCGAAGAAAAATCGCCTGTAGATGACCAAAATGGTCTGATCGACTAGATGAGTGGGCAAGTAAGTTGTCTAGGTAAGGTTCCGCAATATGTTTGATATCGTGGAAAGCATATGACATGGCTCACTGGAATGTATCATCAACATTTTTAAGGCCAAATGGTAGTTTCCGATAGGTGAAAGTTTCCCATGGGCAGATGAAGGTTGCCTTATGCTGATCAGCAGGTAAAATGTCAATCTGGTTATACCCTGAGAAACCATCCATGAAAGAGAAAATTATGCTACCAGTGAAATTATCAATAATCTAGTCGATGAAAGGCGTAGGGTATTTGTCTTTCAGACAAGCCTTATTGAGATCCCTATAATCAATGCAGAAACGAATGGTCCCTTGATTATTAGTGATCGAAACAATGTTCGAAACCCATTCCGTTAAGGGGACAAGATAAATGAAGCCAACTTTCAATAACTTTTCAACTTCTACCTTAATGGCCATGGTATTTTTAGGGTGGACTGGGTGGAGTTTCTATTGACAGGTTTGAGACCTGGGTAGGTTTTAATCTCATGTAAAATGATCGATGAATCGATCCCTGACATCTCTTCATAGATCCAAGAGAAGACATCACAAAATTATTTAAATAGAGCGGTATAAGAGACCACTTCCTTGGGTGAACAATTAGCACTGAGGTTGATGTTTTCCACGATACCTTCCTTTATCAAAATGTTGATAAAGATCATATATGAAATGTTTCCCAAATTCCCCTCATAAAGAGTATCTTGTGTGAGGATGGGAGATTGTGGAAAATCAACAACATCACGAGGGAAGACATAGTGTATGTCTTCTTGAATTTCTTTGAGAGGTGGAAGAAAAGAGGATTGATGATGGATATCATCCCAAGTTATGTTGTCAATTCTAAGAATTTCCATTATATATTCATCAGAAGGAAAAATTTGGGAAATGTAGTTGAACACAGACATCAAGGAATTTAACCACGATGGCATTAAGTAACTATTGGGTGCCAAGAGATGTTGGTCAACCGAGGAGGGAGCGACAGATTGGATAGAAACGTATGAGGCTTTGGCTGGACTAAGTGGCATGGTGTCACCTAGTGCATCAAATTCCAATGGACTAGGTACAATCCAAGGGTCAGATGATTCCAAGGATTGGTAAATCGTAGTTGAAATCATATTGATTGCGGAAACATGATGTGTGGTGGGTAGAAGTGGTGTAGGGAAGGTACCTATAAGGCTAGAGTCTTTCAAAAATTCAACACCAATGCTTTCATATGTGATCTTGTGATATCCTAAGAATGGAATATTGTTGGTAGTGGGAGCACGAGCATCGGGTGTATAGAAATCTAACTGATCGACAGTGAAAATTTTTCCCTTATGAGGAAATTGTATGCATCTAAATACCAACGACGAAACAACAGTCATAGCATAAAACCAACTTCTTCCAAGTAACAGGTTGTAATTGAGAGGAGAATCAACCACCTAGACATCAACAATAACAATTTTTCTACCTAATTGAGTGGCTAAGGACTGTAATAGTCCATGAGGATGAAAACCTCACCCATCGAATGTGTGCAAAATCATTGGGGATTTGTTAAATGTGGTTGATTTCAAGATTTTCCAACAGACTAAAGACATGACACAAGTAGAGGCTCCCTCATCCAAAATAGTTCGGTGAATTTGTTGATTGTGAACAACAACATCAACTTGGAAAGCAAGTTGGTGAGAGAATCAATATGTAAAATTATCCAGGTTAAACATGATATTGTTGAACGACTCAGCATCAAAAGTTTCAATAGTGGCCAAGAGTGTTCTAAATTGACTGGGGAAGTGTTGTAGAACTTCTAATGCAGACATAGAAAATGGTGCTTGAGCCAAATCTTCAACAATGTTGTAGTTTTGGGCAGCATGAAAACTAGGATTAAAGGTAGATTTATGGATAGTTCTCTTAGGAGGGAATAATATAGATTTGAACATAGGTTTCTCGATCTGAAGCGATCCAGAAGGAGGACTGACAGATGGAGGGGTAACGGAGGATGGTGATGGATCTGGTAAAAAATCGTTAGTGACCTTTCCATTGTTAGGTTTAACTATTGTGTCATAGGTCATAGAGCAAGTGGTTAAATCAATCCCATTAAATAGATATATATGGGAACTTGTCGAGGCTTCATCATGAGAAGGGTGGCTGGAACTGCCCGCTGGAGAGGGGGTTTGATAAACCATAGATTGTTGCTGAGGAAAAGGATGAGTAAGCATGGTGAGTTGGGAATTCCCTTTGAAAAGTTTGGCCACTTAATCCCGATGTGGATAGTCTCGAGTGTAGTGATCATCACCACAAATAATACATGGGAAATTCAGTTTCCACTGTGGTTTCTTCTCATTAACAGGTGGTGGGTTTTGATATTTAGGTTGTTCATTGTTATTATTCTTTTTGTTTTTTTTCTTTGTCTTTTTCTTACCTCCGAATTGTTGTGAAGGGGCAGACTAAAATGCATTCACCTCAGAAATTTGGGTATGAGAGGAGGTAGAGGAGGGTGTGGTCAAACTAGGAGTAGATGTGGAAGTATATCGAGGTGTAGCTCCCGTCAACTGGGATGTAGATTGAGTTTTGACGAAACCAATAACGCCATCTGCATGCGATGAGGATGAAGGTTTGTATGGATCGTTAGTGGCATAGGTAGCATTTGGAATCAACTCATATAAGGTACCGGACTGTGAATAAACCAAACATAAGTATTGAGCCCGAGCAATGGCCTCTTCCTTGGTGACTACGCCACCCATGGAGACATCATGAGAAATCGGGGGTAACAATGATTAATAAACCATTCTACCAATAATTGGTTAGGAATGACTGCTTTGATCAACCTTCGTCGTCATCTCCACTCGTGAATATGATCAGAGATATACACGGAGTTTGTCTGATGAAGGGAGGTCAAGCATTTGGTACCCATATCATATCAAATGGGTAGTTGAAAGTGTGTGAGAAAGGACACGGCAAGGGAGTTGAAATCTTGGAAAGAACCACGTGGCAGTTCAATATACCACTTGGCTGCTAAACCTGTAAGTGTTCGATGAAAAAGATGCAAATGTATAGAATCATCCATTAAGGAGTTTGATGAAAACCACAAATGGAAATTCATTACATGGTTATTTGGGTCTTCCCCAAGTTTACCATCAAATTTTGGAATATCAGAAGGTAATTTAGTAGGGATGACTGGCCAAAAGGGATAATGCAATATAGGATCATTGGTTAACCGAGACAAGTCTGGAAGATCTAGAGTCGTGAGAAATGGTAGTTATCGGTTAACCTGAGGATGGTACTGGTGTGGAATGGGAATACCAGTAGGACCATAAACTAGGTTAGGTGGATAATTATATCCAGTAGGTCCTCCTACATTTGGTTGTGGTTGACAAGAATAAATAGGATTTGAGGATGGTTGAGAAACACATGGATATGAAGGATAAACTAATGGGTTCTAAGGATTATAAGTTGGTTGCTTGGTTTTTCCTTAAGATGGATAGACATTTTGTGCATAAGGAGGATAAGGTTATTGTTGTCCTTGAGGATGTTTCCCCCTAGGGAAAAGTGGATTTCCTGAAAAAGGAATGTGCCAAGGATTTGGTGTCACGTTCTCCCCATATGAAAGGTTAGGGATTCCAGTCTAATATTTTCCCCCAAGATGAGATTATGTACCCATTTGAGTTTGAGTGCCCAGAGGGATATGGAAACCAGAAGATGAATAACCAGAGGCTCTAGCTGGATTAGAGACACCAAGACTAGTTCCTCCAAACAAAGGTGTAGGGATAGAATCTCCAGGCGTAACCTAGGTAGTGTTGGTAATGGAAGAATTCAAAGATCTGTACCCAAGTGGGACTGACAGATTTGGTCTAAGTGGTGTTCCAATCGGAACCTGGGATGGTGTCACATTTCCAGTGGGGATTGTGGCAACATGCGAGACCATGGTAGAATGGGACATTTGGATACTAGGGTTCAAGTGAGAACCAATCAACAATTGGTCTGCAACAATGATGACATTACTGGTCATACAAATAAAGTGATTTAAAGGTACGATATAACTAACAGACGTCTCGGGAAATTGTGATGCCATGGGTTGATCGATATTCGCTCCTAGGTTACCATATAGATCACTGCTTGTCAAAGGGACATAACCAAATCCAGAGGTTCCAACAGTATGAGTCAAGGTCCTAAATGATTCACTTTGGAAAAATGGATCTTCTACTCCAGATCCTACGTGAGGTCCGATGGATACCTCAGTTTCCTCAATAACACCAACCTCTCCAAATGAGTTCACCCATAGTAGATGTGGTTCTCGTCTAATACTCAAGGTTGGGTTGATTCAAAAAGATTCCAAAGAATCAGAAACAATTCACAACTGTTCTAGAGAGTGTGTGCTTCCAACCTCAGAGCCTAGTTTGTTATGAGCCTCAGGAGGGCCTTCTGAAGAGTTGGGAAGCAAAGGTAGATAACCCTCAGGATATTCTGGGGGTAACCCTTGCATCCTACGTGAACGGTGAAGGCCGATGTTGCTTGAGATAAGTAACGGATGAAAAAATAAATCTATGGCTGACTAACGAAAAGAAACAACATACACTAAAAATATAGTAATTGAACCAAGCAAACAAAACCTTCTCTCAATGACTGTACTAGTTGGTGATGAAATCCAACATTGCGTGATCAAGTCAAGAAAGGGCTAGGATATGGTGGAACAATTACGATGGTGACGTACTTAACGGACTTACACCTTGGTGCAAGATTCCACACAATAATTGTGGATTTACCCTCCATGGAGTCCGAGTGAGTTTGACCAACATCAGTTCCAAGTACAGTGAGACTTCCCTTCACCATCACCTTATGTAATTACCTAAATATTATGGCTACTAAGGACACCAACTCATAGTCATCCCCTAGGCAGGTACAGTCGACAGTCCATTCCAAACGTATGAGCATGATGACAAGTCTGAAATCCTTCAAGAGAACTAAGGACAAGTGGATTGGTAGAACTCCAGAGGACCCCGAATGGATTCAGACTCGCCAATTTCTATTACAAAGAAATTCCCTTGCGGATAAGTGGATTCTCTCTTGGATACTAGACCCCTATGACCAAGACAAAAAATGCTATTGTGGACACAAACATTCCTTTTTATAAAGCTAAAATATCAAAGAAGAGGAAGGAAGAATAGTAAATACCTTTTTACTGATGTTTTTCCTTGCTCGATCCAGGCTGATCTTAATCTCCAAGTTCTTCAGAAGGTCCTGTGCTACAATGATAAACAACATCGACACTTCCTACTCTACCATGATTAGCTTCATAATGGATCTATAAAAGAAACAAGTTCATGAAATGTACACAAACTTTAAAGGAAACAGGCCAAGAATATATTTATATTAATGAGAACAAAGTGGTGCTTACAGCCATGGATATAGTGCATCAGCTTCACCAAGCTCTCTTTGTCCATACCCTTGCTCAAATAATCCACACAGGATGTTGATGCTTCAATGATATCTCCCTTATGAGATCATAAGTTTGATACTTCATAATTTCTCTCCTTTTACCATGAAGAGGCCTCCTTATATAGGCTTGGAGAGGCCTAACTATTGGGCCTGAGATATGATCACTTTTATGACGGTTATTATACACTTTTTCCGCATGTACATATGTGTTTTTCATCTTTTGAAGGAGCTTTTTGAAGAATTTTATGATAAAATAGTATGATCGACATAAGGTATGTATGATTCATGTTTAATGATTGTATCAAGTATAACTCATCATGTTCTTACACTTCCAAGGATCTGATTCATGTTTTTTAATGTTACAGGGAGAAAATGCACTACGTTTCTTCTTTTGACACTTAGTCTGACACTCATTCCAACACTCATTCCGGTACCTGATCTGGCATTGCGCCCAACATTTTGTTTTGCACAAAAATGAAGGGTGACTTGGAGGTTATGGTATTGGCGGCCAGTGATGGGCAAATCGGGAATGTGGGTTTTGTTCGTTCTTGCCCCCTCCAGCTACTGAGCTCCAGACAACTCAGTTTCAGTTGTTCAAGAGGAAAATTATTGGATCGCTTTGTTTTATTAGTTAAGGCATCATTTAATGCAAATTGCCAAATTTAGAAGTGGTTCGACCCTCCTGTGGTTGACCACTTGGTCTATAAACATTATAAATACCACCGAGGTGGTTAGACATAAGTTAAGCATCAAATACATCAGTGTGATAGCTAGAAATACTTTTTTACTCTGTTTTTCCATTTTACATTGCTAGATTATACAAGAACTGCGTTTTTGAGTTTTTATGGTGAATTCATCTTGCTGAGCACGTGGTGTGCTTTTAGAAAGTGACCATGACTTGTTGGGGGGCCCACCAACAGTCTGGTAACTATCTTTGTGTTTGTTTATGCATTTCATAGTTTAGTTGTTCTCTTTATTTTCCTGTACATGCATTTTTATTATGTTAATTAGTTTGTTGTTGCAATTTAATTTCTTTGACTCTCTTTTGTAGGTTAGTATGATAAGTTGTGTTAGCATGCATTAATCTTGAAGTTAGGAATGGATTTGCAGACCCCTAGACTAACCCCATATGTAATTATATATTAGATTATATCTTTATTTATGATTTTAGAATCAAGTTTAAAACAAAATTTTAATTATAATAGAACAAAGTTTTTATTTGAGCTTTCTTCGACAAGGATTTGATGGATGTATAGGATCAATTTCAGTTTTTAATCATAGCTTTCTCATTTCATTTTTATGTAGAATTGGCTTAGCTAGTTGTTGATTAATGTAGTTGTTAGTTTACTTTTTAATGTCATGTTTTAATTTTTGTTTTTAATCATTTATTTATTTGCAATTTGAATTGTTAGAATAGCTATAGCATAGTTTTCATTTATGTAACTTCTTTCCTAGAGTTAAATTGCAATTATAATTCTTAGTTAATGGTTGAATTTATGAAGTTTGCTTACATAGTATAGAAGTACAATGATGATCTCGTTATGTTGTTGATGGTTCATAAATGAATATGCAGGATATTTAACATTGTTTTTTTCATGGCAAAACTCTCATTGGATTGTTTAATCCATACCTTTCACTTTTACATTGAGATTAGTGTTGATCTTATACCGTTGGAATTTTCCTTTGTTGTCAAGTGCCATCAAGATATTATCAGACATTGGAGACATTCACACAACCACCAACATTATATTTGAATCGTCATAGGTTAAAAGATACTTTTCCTACTTTCATAGGTTAAAAGATAGTTTTCCTGCTTTCATAGATTAAGAAAGATAGTTTCTTGCTTTTGTAGATTAGAAGAGAATTTCTTGCTTTCATAGTTTAAAAGATATTTTTATTGCTGTTGTAGGATAGATAGTCTTTGATAGATTAGAAGAATAGTTTGCTTATCGTAGATTAAATGTTAGTTGCTAGTCTTTCTTGCTTTCAATAACACATATTTCCTTTCATGAATTAGAAATAGTTTTGAATTAAGAATTTATTCCACTTGCCTCTTAGGCTGGATAGTTGTTCAATGAGAAGTTTTAATTTGATTTCTTGCAGTAGTTATTTTTTTTTTCCTACTTGTCTATTTTCTTTACTAGGTTAGTTAGTTGTCTTTGCTTACTTGTCTATTTATTTAGTAGGTTAGATAGTTGTCTTTTCTTACTTGTTTACTTGCTTTAGTAGGTTAGTTAGGTGTTAGGGTCCTAACCCGCACATAGGTAGAACAATATATTCATATGTAATAAAGGTCAATATTAATAAGGCCTTTCAATAAAATAGAATAAGGCAAATGTAAGAAGACCTAATAGAAGCTTTTGCTTCTAGAAGGATCTTCCTCTAGATGGTTCTTTTAATAGACATATTTAGTATAAATAGGAGTTGAGGGTACAAGAACCCTAGCTTGGATAATATTGTAATAGAGCACTGATCAATTGGAGGTTGCCTCCTCGAAGAGGCCTGTGAACATTTCTTTCAGAATCAAAGTGTTATTTCTGTTGTTGTTCTTATATCATTTCAGTGCTATTGTGGTGATTGTTTTGGTTATATTTATGTTATTCTGTCATTTCTAGCATTTTATTTCTGTTCTACATACTTTTTATATCTGGTATATTACAAGTGATATCAGAGCACTTTCCTCGGCAGAAAGTTTGGGTTAATTTTTTTTTCAGGGTAGAGATGTATTTCGACATCTTTAAGCCATAGAGATATGTCGTTACACGCATAAACCTGCAATTGAGGGATTCATACACATAGGAAATACAAGTGGTACTTAAGTGCACATATGTTCTCCACCCTTGTAACCCCTATTGGTACCCCTTCAAGTGGTAGTGTATCAGACAACACCTGTGTACGGATCAACCTAGATTACCTAAAGCCCTCTTTAGATAAACTGATTGGTCTTCTGACTGCTATAGTGTCACCGAGAACAACACTCGGGAAGATACTCTCTAGTACCTGGGTAGTCGGGTAGTACGGTTAAGGGTACGATCTATCCTCCTTAGTTAGTGCCCTGAGATATTGGGCCGAGTACTATTGTTGGACCCCACATGTATATCAGAGAGCTATAGCATAGGGAAAACCCTTGTCTATAGAACCCTTGAATACCTAATCCTTGGGGACAGAAACATAAACAAATTAAAACAGACAAGATCTATTGCCATGCAACTGTGTTTGGGTTTCCAAATCACTATACATTTCTTCCCGGATAAGCATTTGGGAATTTCATCATTATAGTATTCTTCAGACCGGAGTATAACTCCACAGGTGTCTGGGGTTTTTTTCACCATTATTTGAGACCTATTCCATTGGATTCATATCTTCACCGTTATCACATTCATCCATATCATTTTTTGGCAAAATTTTTGACCCTACCCGCTCCTTTTCAGTTCCCCCATCCTCATGGCCCATACCCATAGCCAAGACTTGAAAGTTTGCTTCAAAACCTTGCAATCTAGTCTCATCGAGACCCAACAAGAAGTGAAACAACTTAGTGCCAATGTTGCTGCCATCAATGCAACCATGCAGTCCTCAATGGAGGAAATCAAACAAGACCTCGCCAACCAGATTGAATCTATATTTTCGGCACTCTGCACCAAACTACATATCCCTACAGATAACCTTTCCTCTTCCTCACCTCCACATACTAAAGGTGACCATTCTTCTCATTCCCATAACTTTCAGAACCATCACTTTCAATGTGACCTATGCCTTCTGCGGGTGGATGTAACAAAATTTGATGGCTCGGACCCCACTGATTGGGTAACCCAAATGGAACATTATTTCTCTTTATACGACATTACACATGACTTGGCCAAAATCCAGTATGGTGTTCTCCATCTAGATCAAGAACGTTGGCAATGGTGGCAATGGAGAAAAACTTCTTCTCAAGGGTATATTGCTTGGACACACTTTGTGGCAAAACTTTATGAACGCTTTGACACTGACACCAACCATTTGGTCCATTTGAAAAAGTTGAAACAATTAGGAACAGTGGAAGACTTTATAGCTGCCTTTGAGCACTTGGCTTTTAGAACAGAGGACATGTCTGATGCATTTTTCCGAGAGTATTTTATCAGCAGCCTCAAGGATGAGATTTGGGCCCATGTCCTCATGGCTTGGCCTCAGAGTTGGGTGGAGGCTACTAAAAGAGATAAATAAGCACAACAAGTTGTATCTTCTCAAAACCAAAAACCCTCCTTTATCCCTCGCCCTAAACCAGTAAATCCCACTACTCCCTTTGCTCCACTAAAGATCCAAAAATTGAGTAGGGATAAAATGGCTCAACGCCAACCCAAAGGCTTTTTTTATAACTGTGATGATAAATATTTCTCGGGCCATAAGTGTAAAGAACAAAAAAAAATTATAGCCATCTCCGAGGATATTTTGGAAAAGGATGTAGAAACTCCCCTTCTGTCTGAGTCACCTAAATCCACTGACATAACCCCTCCCTCAGACCCTCCCGAAGTAGAACCGGTCATTTCCCTCAATGCTCTCACTGGCTTCTCCACTCCCCAAACCCTCAAGCTAATCGGTTACATCAAGCATCCGAAGGTCATCATTTTGGTTGATAGTGGAAACACCCATAATTTTATTCATCGCTGCATTGCCCAGGAAACTCATTGCTACATCCATGCCGTCAATAATTTTCAAATCATGATTGCCAATGGTGGTTCCATGAAATGTGGAGGGCATCGTGAAAATGTGTGTCTCCAAATTGGTGACTACCACCTAAAATCCCATATGCAAGGATGATTTTAAGGATGGAAATTTATTTTAAAATGTAGAAACCTTGGCGAATCTTACTAATCCTTCATATGTCAACTATAAATGTTTGGTGATATTTTTGTAAAAATATTCAAATTTCTAAGTATTTTATATAGTTTTTATAAGTTTTTGGCGATTTTTAAGGTAAAATAATTATATCCTATAGAATTTGGGCGAATCATTTTTAAAATAGTGAATCTCGTTTTTGGAAAAACCATGGAAAATTAGCCCATGAGCAAAATTTAGCCCCTAAAATCATCCTTGCCCATATGTTTGCTATAGACATGGGAGGTTGTGACATTGTGTTGGGTACAGACTAGCTAAGGACTTTGGGTCCCATTCTCATGGATTTTAAAGACTTAACCATGCAATTTGACCAGGAGGGCCACCAATATAAGTTCCAAGGCATCACCGTCAGTTCACCTGAGATCATTAGTTCCCATTGCATGGAAAAGATGCTCAGAAAAGGTCATTCGGGTGTTATTTCCCAACTCCATGCCATACAAGCAACATAGACACCCTCAGTCCCGCAAGAGCTCCAAGCCACCCTTTCTAAACATCAATTGGTCTTTTCCACTCCCCAAGGACTCCCTCCTTCCCATGGTGTTCATGATCGTTCCATTCCCCTTGTACCCGGAAGCCTTCCTCCCAATATCCATCCGTATCGTCACTCCTTTTCCCAAAAAAATGAAATTGAGAAAATGGTCCAGTAACTCCTTGATGCAGGTGTTATTCTCCCTAGTACAAGCCCCTACTATTCTCCCGTGGTCATGGTCCTGAAGAAAGAAGGTTCTTGGCGAATTTTTCGTGACTTCTGTGCCCTCAACAAACTTACCATCAAAGACAAATTCCCTATTCCTGTCATTGATGACCTCTTGGATGAATTGAGTGGCACCCAATTCTTCACTAAACTTGATCTTCATTTGGGCTACCATTAGATACATATGAAAGAGGAAGACATTCCCAAGACTTCCTGTAGAACTCATGAGGGACACTATGAGTTTTTGGTCATGCCCTTTGGCTTGTGTAATGCCCCCTCCACCTTCCAAAGCCTCATGAATCATGTCTTCCATCTTTTTCTTTGCCATTTTTTCTTAGTTTTCTTTGATGATATCCTCATCTATAGAAAAACCTGGATAGACCATCTTGCTCATGTGGATCAAGTTCTCCATCTACTCTCTCAGCACCAACTTTTCCAGAAACAGTCTAAATGTGATTTTGGCACCTCAGAAGTAGAATACTTGGGTCATATGGTTGGAAAGGATGGCATCAGGGTGGATCCTGAAAAGATTGAAGCTATACAAGACTGGCCTCACACTAAGACTCTTAAGAGCTTGTGAGGATTTTTGGGCTTAATAGGGTATTATTGCAAGTTTGTTAAGAATTATGGGAAGATTGCAACACCTCTCACTCTTCTCCTAAAAAATAACTCTTTCAATTGGACTCTAGCCATTGCTCAAGCTTTTCAAAACTTGAAGATGGCCATGTGCACCACTCTAGTCCTCACCCTTCTCGATTTCACAAATACCTTTGTGTTGGAATGTGATGCTTAAGGGAAAAGAATTGGTGTTGTCCTTATGCAAGAGGGTCGAACTTTGGCCTTTACCAGCAAGCAACTATCTTAAAGAAATCTGGGAAAATCCATCTATGAAAAGGAAATGTTGACTATTCTGCATGCTCTTGATATGTGACGCCCTTATCTATTGGGGAAACGTTTCCAAATTAAGACAGACTATCAAAGCCTCAAATATTTTCTGGAACAATGCATTTCCTCCCTAGAACAACAAAAATGGGTGACTAAGCTCTTTGGATATGATTATGAGATCATTTACAAGAAATGAAAAGAGAATGTGGTTGTGGATGCACTTCCCCGAAAATATGAAGATGAAGGATCCCTTTTATCTCTTTCATTCATTGTACCAGATTGGCTCCAAGCCGTTCGCTAGGAATGGCTACAAGATCCCAAAAGTTCACATCTGATCCAACAATTGTAGTCCAGTGCCCCCACTTCCCCAGGGTACTCTTGGCTCCATGATGAACTTCGATACAAAGGCCATTTGTATTTAATTAAACAATCAAATCTTAAATCCATGGTACTTTCTAAGCTTCATGCTACACCCACAACAGGGCACTCCGAGTTCACCAAAACCTATGACAGTGTCAAATGCTCCTTTTTCTGGGATGGTATGAAATAGGACATTCATAATTTTTTCGCTAAATGTGATGTGTGTCAATGCAACAAGTGAGAAACAGTCAAATCTCTGGGCACACTACAACCACTCCCAATTCCACCTACTATTTGGAGTGATATCTCTATGGATTTTATTACCGGCTTACCCAAATCAGGAAATAAATCAGCCATCATGGTGGTTGTTGATCACATTTCCAAGTATGCTCATTTTTGTGCCCTTCAATACCTATTTACAACCTCCATGGTGGCTCAAATTTTCATGGATCAGGTCTTCAAGCTTCATGCCAAGCCGCACTCTATTGTTTCTAATTGCGACCCAACTTTCACAAGAAATTTTTGGCAAGAAATGTTCAAGATACAAGGCACCGAATTGCATCTCAGCACAACTTATCATATCCAGACTGATGGACAAACGAAAGTTGTCAACAAGTGTTTGGAAACATATTTGAGGTGTTTTACCTCGGAAAAGAAAAATAAGTGGGCTCAATGGTTACCCCTAGATGAATGGTGGTACAACACTTCATACCATATAGCTACACACATGACTCCTTTTGAAGCGGTATATGAACATAAGCCATCTTTAGTTCTCTCATACTTACCAGGTGCCTCGAAGGTCCAGGCGGTTGAACAAATACTTATAGCTCGAGAGGCTATTGTCCGTACCCTCAAAGAGAATTTGTTCATGGCATAGGATCACATGAAGCAACAAGCAGATCAAGGTTGCTCTGAACGTCAATTTGCAAAAGGGTATCAAGTGTTTCTTTGACTGAAACCTTACAAGCAAACTTCCCTCAAGGTTGAGCATTGTCAGAAGCTAGCGCCCAAATTTTATGGTCCTTATACTGTTCTCAAGCATGTGGGACAAGTAGCCTATAAGTTAGCTTTGCCTAGCCATTCGAAGCTACATCTTGTTTTTCATGTTTCATGCTTAAAGAAGGTGATTGGAGCTAAGTGCCAAATTCAAACCAACCATCCTGAGTTAGCTGAAGAAGGATCCATTTGGCTACAACCAGAAGCAGTTTTGGACCAGCATGAGCGTCACCTACGTCAGAGAACCATCAAGGAAGTGCTAGTCTAGTGGAAAGATACAACTCCAGTATATGCCACTTGGGAACCAAATACCATTCTACAACAATTTCCTTATCTCAAGCCTTGAGGACAAGGTTGTTTTTAAGGGGGCAGACATGTTAGGGTCCTAACCCGCACATAGGTAGAACAATATATTTAGATGTAATAAAGGTCAATATTAATAAGGCCTTTTAATAAAATAGAATAAGGCAGATATAAGAAGACCTAATAGAAGCTTCCTCTTCTAGAAAGATCTTCCTCTAGATGCTTCTTTGAATAGACATATTTAGTATAAATAGGAGTCGAGGGTATGAGAACCCTATCTTGGATAATATTGTAATAGAGCACTACTCAACTGGAGGTTTCCCCCTCGAAGAGGCCTATGAACATTGCTTTCAGAATCAAAGTGCTATTTATGTTGTTGTTCTTATATCATTTCAGTGCTATTGTGGTGATTGTTCTAGTTATATTGTTGTTATTCTGCCATTTCTAGCATTTTATTTATGTTCTACATACTTTTTATATCTGTTATATTACATTAGGTGTCTTTGCTTGCTTGTTTATTTATTTGTTTTCATAGGGTAGTTTCTCATTGAATGTAGGTTTGCAAGTTAAAATAGTTTGCTTTTGTCATTTGCTTATTATTCTTAAATTGTTGCTTTTGCTTATTGTTATGAACTAGTTTTCTTCAAGTAGGGTTTTTAGTTTTTTTCTTAGAACTATCCATCGATCCTTGGCCCAAAAGTACTTAGGTTACCTAATTTCAAATTTCTTAGTAGGGTTTTCTCATTAAATAGCTTTGCTTGAGTAGATTAGCCTTAGATAGCTAGCTTCCTTAGTTAGACTATACTCCTACCAACCCTTCTACCTTTGGCATATATTTTGCTAAAACTCTAAGTTTACTTACCCCGGGTTGATAATTTAATTGAGGGTTTTTACTATGTTTTTAGTGAATATAGAATACCCATCACTAACCACTTAAGAGATCCTTGGGATAAGTTGAGGATTCTTCTCCTTTAGTTGTGGATCTTCCCTAAGGTTGATATTTGACCTTAGATCCGAACCCAACCAACTCCAGATATGAAGGAATTCTTCCCTGATTTCTCTCAACAATCCAAAGATTTGCTCAAAAAAGGCTAGCGCTCCCTTAGAATGGGGCACAAAGCATTGGAACGCTCCCCAAAAGGAGGTCACAGAGCGTTGGCACTCCCTAACAGTGTATAGGGGAGCGCTGCCTTCCAAAATTGATTTTTTTAGTGGTTTTCTCAGTGGTAAAAGACTTGCACTCTTTGTCAATTGACTTCAATGCCTAGACATCTATTTATACTTTACAAAATAGGCATAAACATGGGTAAACCCATGGGCCGACATCCCATGCCCATTACATAATCCCCAAAATGCAAAAATGACCCAAAAAGGGGTCGAGATCCGTGATCTCCACTTCGTCTTGCGCTCCTCCTTCGACAAGTTGTCGAAGTCCGAAAATAGGTCAAACTTGACCAGATCCCTCAAAAATTGGTCAAGGGCCAACAGATCCCCAGACCAACCTTTTGGAATGATAAGTAATGAAAAAAATAAACATGTTTTCTCCAAACAAACTCTCTATACATTTTCCTCAAAAAGTACAGTGGGATTTTCTGATTCGTATGAGGTGTCACATGGAAAACCATGCACCACCTATTCATCCTATTATTAATAAATGGCTAATAAATACACCACTCGATACAAATGTGCTCTTAATTAGTGTGTGGTATTTTTCAATGCTTCCTCTATATAATAGGAAAAATTGTATGACACCCTATTAGCTTGGGTAAATGTGTCGATAATTACATGTATGGTTTGGGCAAGAAAGAATCAAAGTGGGTCTCCACCTCTAAATTTATCTCTCAAATTTCTTAGGATGATCATCTCTATTAGAATTTCAATATTCTAGTGCATTGGTGTTGGGACATTCTTCGGACGATTTACATTAGGAATTTTAGAGTTTGGATTGTGATTTATGTTTAGATTATCTAAATTTCAAACACAAGGTTTGTGTTCTCAAATACCATTTATGACTACTACCATGGAATTTAAAAGAAAATGTTAATTAAAAAAAAATTGGTAAATAAAAAATCCTTGCAAAAAAGAAAAGACAACTTAACATTATCTACCCCAAATCATTTACTTCCTAGTACTCCCAATGAGAGTGAATCCACCAATAATACCAACACTCAATGTCAATTTCTGCACGGAATTTGAAATCCACGTGGCTTGGGTAAGTTTTCTCTAGAAGGTGCATTCACAGTAGTAAGGACTAAGGCATTTATGTGAAAAATGAGGCACAATGGTGAGCAAATTCCCTTTATATATTTGGATAGATAGAACATAGGTTTTAGTGAAGAAAAAAGTGTAAAGATTTTAGTGATGACAATTTGTGTGCATGCTTCTTTAACCTAGCTTATGTGTCAAATTAGTTGTCAATATTAACCTCCTTGAACCCATCTTTTGCAAACATGGTCATGTTTTGGATTTTGAACCCATCTTTTGCAAACATGGTCATGTTTTGGATTTTCATAATGTAAACAATTTTTTTTAGATCATCTATTGCATGTAAAAGGTCCACAACTTCAAAAAACACAACTCTCTGTTCGATTTTTTTCATAGCTAAGAATAAATTAACAATACGTGGAAGTTCTCTGTATGGTAGTAACCATATGTGTTTCCCGTCTCCAAGACCTGTATGATGCTCAGCCTATCTCTTGCTCTAACAGCCACGAAGATGCCCTCTGTATCTCTAACAGCAGTACCAGCCGCCATGAAGATGATAATGGAGAGGTGGAGAATAATATTCATCTAATTAGTATGGCACTTGAGGACGAGCTCTTCTTGATTTGTTCCCTGCTCACATCTCCCTATTGTGAAGAGGGTCCTCATAGCTATGCGTCTAGAAGGGAGACGCTGCAAAGTATGGATATACTGAAACAAATTGTCCGAATGGTGAAACTTGTTCACACAGGTAACACATTCTTCCAGTCATCTCATTTGCATTATGGACTAAAACTCGTAGCGGCTCCTATATTTAACACGTTAGACCTACTTGGATGAGAAAAAAGGAACTTGTTCATGTCTTGGGAGATTTGCAGGGAAGCCGTTCTGTGAATGAATTTGGAACTCAGGTCAAACAGTTAGTTGGTTCTGTGCGGCCTGTGTTGCGGGCATATATTACTAATTAACTTCATTTAGATTTATATTTATTATTAACATATATTTAGCTTTATTGCGCTGATAGGCTTATAGATATTGACAATAGCCAGATTTAATAGTCTTCTAATCATAAATGGACGTGGTTTGTATGGAGACGATTTTAATCATAAATAAATATGTGTTTTTATGGATACCATTAATTTTTAGTCGTCCCAAAAGAATGACAGATTCAAGGTTATGATTTTAAGTGTTTTAGTTATTTTTATGCTAAAGCTTGTATATATATATTGTGTTACTTATTTGATGAAGGCAATTTTAATTTAAATTAATTAGAAAGAGTTAGTGAAACAAGGTTGTCCCTTGTCCCTTACTTTTATTGGTATATACATTGACAAATTAGAATATTGCTTGGAAAAAGTTGGTTGTATAGGCCCTATTCTTATAGTATAGTCATCAATTTCTTCTTTATGTCGATTATATCTTTCTTATGACAAGCAGTCCCCATGATCTTGAAAACCAACTAAGAATCTTCAAGGATTTTTACTCCAATATGGGTATGATTGTTAATACTGATAAGACTAAGGTCATGATTATTAAATCCAATAATATCCCTTATGATACCTTCATATATGACAACAACAACTTGGAGGAAGTGACTTCATACAAATATCTTGGAATTGATATTCACCACAAGCTCGATTGGAATTATAGCATTGAGAAAATGACTATTGGGGGATGGAAAGGTTATTATTGGCTTGAAAACAATTGTAAATCAGTTGATCTTTAGAGTTGGGATAAGAAAAAACACCTCTTCTAGACTTTTGTTACACATGTTATTCTTTATGGATTTGAATTCTGGGGCTATGGTATCTCTTGTGAATCCTGGAGAAAGATAGAACAAATACAAAAGAATTTTATAACCTATAATCTCAAAAAGGAAATATGCCCTATCCCATCCTTCTCTTAGAAACAAGCCTCTCCCCCATTGAGAGCATGGCTATGACTAGATACCTAATGTATACGAACATGTTAAACAACATGGAAGACAAGAGGTTTCCTAAAATTGCTTCAAAATCGATTCATAACCACCATCGA
>ML784879.1:1137966-1148489 GCA_009831015.1 Picea engelmannii | reverse complement strand
AGATCCTTTACGATTATATGGAATTAGTAGAAAAAAGAAGAGAAGAGAGAGATCTCATAATCCAAATAGAGTTAGAAACATTAGAAAAAAGGAGTGAAGAAAGAGACGTAAAACTCCAAAAAGACCCAGAGGCAATGATTGATAAAAAAATTAAAGATACCATTCAAACTCAAATAGAGGATAGATTCTTAGGGTTCAAGAGTGATTTGCAGACAATGAAGGATAGCATTCAAGAAATGTAAAAACATAAACAATCAACCCAAGAAGGAGGGGTTGAAGAAAATCACAACTTGAGAGATAGGATTAAAGAGCTAGAAGAAAAACTAACCATCAATTTGACCCTTAGTAATATGGAAAACAAATTTTATATCAAACCCATCAAATAGGAAATGAATAAGCTAATCGAATTGGACCATGAGCATAACAAAAGAGCCTTGAAACTCATAATTTTTGGTATAAAAGAACAACAAGACGAGGATACGCTAGCAATAGTAAAAGAAGAATTAAAAAATAAATCACAAATTGATACAACTTACTTCATAGAAGCAAAGAGGCTAGGAAAAATAATTGATCACAAAGATAGGTTGATCTGTGTAAAATTAAGTTGTAATGACCATAAATATAACATACTTAGTAAATCTCCGAGCTTAAAAGGGTCAGAAATATTTATAAATGAAGACTTCATTCCCAAAGACCAAGCTGAATTAAGAAAGAAAGTTCAAAAGGTAAAGAAGCCAGGAAAGAAGGAAAATGGGCAATAATTAGAAATCGAAAAGCTATTGTTCTGGATAGAGACCAGAAGGATAATAATAAATAGGAATTTGGGACACTCGAGATCATTTTTTGGAATTGTCGTGGTTTTCCATGGTGCAAAGGTCCTATGATAAGTTGGATCTTGAGTGATATTGATATTATCTATCTAGATGAAACTTAGGAGCATGCAGAGTGTAAGGTCCCTATCATGGAAGGATTTGTCTTGTGGTCGATAGAGTCTGTACTTAAGGCTTTGAAAAGTGCAGTGTCTAGGCATCCGAAAGTTAGTAAGATGTAAAAAAGAGAAGGGTATACCTTCAGGAAAGGAAGATAGGGTTGATTTCTAGGTTGTCACTGCCTGGTTTCCAACTGGTCCTGGATGTTTATATCCCTTTCAATTGCATCGCATGAACGTTCAAGTTCTACTTGGGTGTTAGCCGTTGTAATTATGGTATCAAAGAGATTTAAAGAAATATAGGTTTGATCTGTCAAACCGGGTTCAATATTGGGTTGTCTTACAATAGGGACAATCATAGAGGAACAAAAAATTTAAGGAACTCTGAAAGTTTTATGCTGTATCAATTTGATTTTTATAAAAGAGAACTTTAGAAATCAATATTAAAAGCAAATTGCAAACCAAAGGCCTTTTTCCGTAACTACGTTATATTGAAATAAATGGTGTATGAATTATGAAGAAAAACATTAAGCTGTCTATAGAATAAGGCTCTTATCGAGGGATAATCTCACTTTGTAAGCAGAAGAAGAAAATAAGATAAGAAATGATCCGATGAAGCATAAAATATGACAACCTAAATATTTACAAGTCTCGACAACCTAAATTGTCCGAATGGTGAAACTTGTTCACGCAGGTAACACATTCTTCCAGTCATCTCATTTGCATTATGGACTAAAACTCGTAGCTGCTCCTATATTTAATACGCTAGACCTACTGGGATGAGAGAAAAGGAACTTGTTCATGTCTTGGGAGATTTGCAGGGAAGCCGTTCTGTGAATGAATTTGGAACTCAGGTCAAACAGTTAGTTGGTTCTGTGCGGCCTGTGTTGCGGGCATATATTATTAATTAACTTCATTTAGATTTATATTTATTATTAGCATATATTTAGCTTTATTGCGCTGATAGGCATATTTTCAATATAGGCATATAGATATTGACAATAGCCATATTTAATAGTCTTCTAATCATAAATGGACGTGGTTTGTATGGAGACGATTTTAATCATAAATAAATATATGTTTTTCTGGAGACCATTAATTTTTAGTCGTCCCAAAAGAATGAAAGATTCAAGGTTATGATTTTAAGTGTTTTAGTTATTTTTTATGCTAAAGCATATATATATATATATATATATATATATATATATATATATATATATATTTGTGTTACATATTTGATGAAGGCAATTTTAATTTAAATTAATTAGAAAGAGTTAGTGAAACAAGGTTGTACCTTGTCCCCTACTCTTATTGGTATATACATTGACAAATTAGAATATTGCTTGGAAAAAGTCAGTTGTATAGGCCCTATTCTTATAGTATAGTCATCAATTTCTTCTTTATGCCGATTATATCGTTCTTATGACAAGCAGTCCCCATGATCTTGAAAACCAACTAAGAATCTTCAAGGATTTTTGCTCCAATATGGGTATGACTGTTAATACTGATAAGACTAAGGTCATGATTATTAAATCCAATAATATCCCTTATGATACCTTCATATATGAGAACAACAACTTGGAGGAAGTGACTTCATACAAATATCTTGGAATTGATATTCACCACAAGCTTGATTGGAATTATAGCATTGAGAAAAGGATTATTGGGGGATGGAAAGGTTATTATTGGCTTGAAAACAATTGTAAATCAGTTGATCTTTAGAGTTGGGATAAGAAAAAACACCTCTTCTAGACTTTTGTTACACATGTTATTCTTTATGGATGTGAATTCTGGGGCTATAGTATCTCTTGTGAATCCTGGAGAAAGATAGAGCAAATACAAAAGAATTTTATAACCTATAATCTCAAAAAGGAAATATGCCCTATCCCATCCTTCTCTTAGAAACAAGCCTCTCCCCCATTGAGAACATGGCTATGACTAGATACCTAATGTATACGAACATGTTAAACAACATGGAAGACAAGAGGTTTCCTAAAATTGCTTCAAAATTGATTCATAACCACCATCGACTCAAGCGAGGATGGCATAAAGATGCCCGATCTTCACTAAACTATTGGGGAATCATGGAAGACACCATTTTGCAGAATAAAGGTACTATTAAAAAAAACATCAAATAAAATAAGGAGAAAATCTGGTGTGATAAAGAGTTAGAGGGAAAAAGAAAATTAATGTATTATACGAATGTAATCAACCATAATATTGAAGAGCACAATTATCTATATGTTTTGCCAAGTGTAAAGAAAAAAAAAACATTTCTAAGATAAGAAGAAATTCTCACGGGCTCCATAGTGAAACTAGGCGTTGGTCAATTCCTAAAACACCATGACATGAAAGAGAGTGTCACCTTTGTGACACTAAGAAGGTTGAAGATGAAAAGCACTTTCTCTTAGATTGTCTAACCTATACCCATATTAGATCTCATTTTCAAAATATTTGTCACACTACCAACCTTCCTAATCTCTTAACTTAACAAAAGTATGGTGATCCTAGAAAGCTTCTCTTAATGCTTTTGGAGCACAAATAGAAAATTCTAAAGAATCGCAAGTAATCACTTACCCTCTTAAGGTTCGATAGACCAATTCTGTCTTAATAGACATTATTCATCATCATCATAATAATATAATATAATATTTTATTTATATATATAAGATATTATAAGGATTATAAAATTTAAAATATAAAAAATTTATATTTATAATTTGAATGCTATTTATTTTAAAAATATTTTTAAAATGTAATACATTCATTTACAAAATTGAAGTTTTATTATCTTTTTCAAATTAAGTTTTTGAATGCTTTCAACCAAAATTTCAATTTTAACCAAAAAAATTAATTTACATTTTTACATTTTAATTTTTATGGTTATCTTATCTTTTAACATTCATATGTTTTATTTTGATGATATATGTAATACATTGCCATAATGTTTTTCCTTTTAAATATAACATACTTTTTTATCATAATGTTTTTTCTCTATGGTTTTAAATAGGAATAATACTTCTCTTTGAATTAGAATACTACTTTTCTCCAGTTTTGAAATTATTTCTCTGCGGTTTTGAACGKAAATAATATTTCTCTGTGGTTTTGAACTGGAATACTACTTCTCTTTTGTTTTGAAATTATATCTTCGAGGTTTTGAACAGGAATAATACTTCTCTGTTTTTTTTTAATTTTTTTTAAAGGAGATATTTTATTTCTAAGATTATATATCTAGGGTTTTGAACGGGAATAATACTTCTCTTTGGCTTTTATCTTTTTTACCCAGAATAATCTCTGTCGGACTTCTCTGTGGTTTTCGAAAATTATTTTTGGCTTCTTCAACGGGTTGAGCATTTGGACATCTTAAATGAGGTGAGTCACTTTTTACTTTGATTCAATTTTAATTTTACGTAAAGATATATATATATATATATATATATATTAAGTTTCATAAGTAAAAGTTGATTTGAGAGATAAAGTCAATCCATAATAATAATTGTTACTTCTTTTTTCTCTTCTTTTCAATATGAGCACTCCACCACCTATTCCAAAAACTCATCCTAACAAGGGGAGGCCCCCCAAAATCACCCTAGAGATCCTTTACGATTATATGGAATCAGTAGAAAAAAGAAGAGAAGAGAGAGATGCCAGAATCCAAATAGAGTTAGAAACATTAGAAAAAAGGAGTGAAGAAAGAGACGTAAAACTCCAAATAGACCTAGAAGCAATGATTGATAAAAAAATTAAAGATACCATTCAAACTCAAATAGAGGATAGATTTTTAGGGTTCAAGAGTGATCTGCAGACAATGAAGGATAGAATTCAAGAAATGGAAAAACATAAACAATCAACCCAAGAAGGAGGGGTTGAAGAAAATCACAACTTGAGAGATAGGATTAAAGAGCTAGAAGAAAAACTAACCAACAATTTGACCCTTAGTAATATGGAAAACAAATTTGATATCAAACCCATCAAAGAGGAAATGAATAAGATAATCGAATTGGACCATGAGCGTAACAAAAGAGCCTTGAAACTCATAATTTTTGGTATAAAAGAACAACAAGAGGAGGATACACTAGCAATAGTAAAAGAAGAATTAAAAAATAAATCACAAATTGATACAACTTACCTCATAAAAGCAAAGAGGCTAGGAAAAATAATTGATCACAGAGATAGGTTGATCTATGTCAAATTAAGTTGTAATGACCATAAATATAGCATACTTAGTAAATCTCCAAGCTTAAAAGGGTCAGAAATATTTATAAATGAAGACTTCATTCCCAAAGACAAAGCTGAATTAAGGAAGAAAGTTCAAAAGGTAAAAGAAGCCAGGAAAGAAGGAAAATGGGCAATAATTAGAAATCGAAAATCTATTGTTCGGGATAGAGACTAGAAGGATAATAATAAATAGGAATTTGGGACACTCGAGATCCATTTTTGGAATTGTCGTGGATTTCCATGGTGCAAATGTCCTATGATAAGTTCGATCTCAAGTGATATTGATATTATCTGTCTAGATGAAACTTAGGAGCATGCAGAGTGTAAGGTCCCTAACATGGAAGGATTTGTCTTGTGGTCGGTGTTGTTCGAGAGTCTGTACTTAAGGCTTTGAAAAGTATAGTGTCTAGGCATCCAAAAGTTAGTAAGATGTAAAAAAGAGAAGGGTATACCTTCGGGAAAGGAAGCTAGGGTTGATTTCTAGGTTGTCACTGCCTGGTTTTCAACTAGTCCTGGATGTTTATATCCATTTCAATTGCATCCCATGAACATTCAAGTTCTACCCGGGTGTTAGCCGTTTTAAGTATGGTATCAAAGAGATTTAAAGAAATATAGGTTTGATCTGTCAAACCGGGTTCAATATTGGGTTGTCTTACAACAGGGATGGTCATAGAGGAACAAAAAATTTAAGGAACTCTGAAAGTTTTATGATGTATCAATTTGATTTTTATAAAAGAGAACTTTAGAAATCAATATTAAAAGCAAATTGCAAACCAAAGGCCTTTTTCCGTAACTGCGTTATATTGAAATAAATGGTGTATGAATTATGAAGAAAAACATTAAGCTGTCTATAGAATAAGGCTCCTATCGAGGGAGAATCTCACTTTGTAAGCAGAAGAAGAAAATAAGATAAGAAATGATCTGATGAAGCATAAAATATAAAAACCTAAATATTTACAAGTCTTGTACCTGATAGTAGCCGATACAGAGGAAAAACTATAAACAATAGATAGCTAAACATTAATCACAGCAGTAGAAGTTTTACTAAATTTCAATGCAACATTCATCAGATATATATAATTGAAATACAAATGAATATGAAATAACAAAGAGGACAAACTCATAACACAGTGGTGACGGAATTAGGAATCTCCGGATTGCTTTGTATTAAGTCTTGAAAAGAGACAGTCTCTATTACAAATAATCAAAAGGTCCAACCTTTTTCCTTTCGTCAAAATGTATATTTATACAAAATTCTTTTGTGCTAGAATCTCAATAGTTCCAGAGGTTTTCGGTTACAATCAAGGAGTCAAAACATTTCGTTTCTTTATCTCTGTTCTCATTTGGTACCCGAAACCTACCTCTTCGCATGCTCCATGCAAATAATGCACTTCTCCACCAGCTGTGATATCAACTTAGATGGCTCTGTTTGATTATTTGCCTAAAAAATATAGCATTCTTTCATCAATAGTGGCAGCCTTCCCTCCACCTACTGATCTTCAACATTAATAGAGCATAACAACATACTTGGTTTAATTAGCCATTTGTCTATTTGCACTATGTCTGTTTGAGTTATTTGTGATATCTCGACTAATTCCCTTTCTTCATTTTCCTTGATATTTAGCATATATTTAGCTGTATTGATCTGACCCAGTATCTCCATGCCACTTTCACCATCGGAACCTAGATAAATCTCTCTTAACAAACCGAAAATTTCTTCGCAAGATTTCCTCATCTTTGTAGCTTGTTGTTTGCCTTCAGATATATTTCGCTCCCATTCTTTCAACAAGATATTACCCCTAGTTTTCTCTGCGATGGGAAAACTAGAACTACTGCTTGCTTCCCTTCTCGTTGTGGCTATAATAGCCTCCTGGAATGCCACCTGAGCTGCTCCGACATCCCTTTCTTTAAGAGAGAGGTTTTCCAACACCTAATTGATGAGTTGTAAACTTCTTTGAATTGTTTCCACTTTTGCAAGCAAACCTTATTGTGCCGCCGATAACCTTTTTCTAATCTCTCTTGCTTGGGATTGAAATATCTCGATATTGATTACCTGGCTTTCGGCGAATTCTAGTTTGGCCCGAAGCTGGTCTATCAATTCTCCCTATTGTCTTATCTGAGTCTGACTTGTCTGAACCTTCAACTGTGTCTGTTCGAGATCGAATTTAAGCTACACGATTTCTTTTTGATCTTTTATTCTTGCTTTCTCTAAAGTCGCACTTGCCTGATCTTTAGCAACAACCTTTGTTGTAGATAGTTTAGCCTCTAGTGTCTTGATCAAATAGTTCTTTCATTTTAGCTGATCCTTTAGGGTCCCGACTGAATATTGATTCATCGTGGTGAAAGAACCCAATGTTCCTGCTATTTGCGTCACAAATTCTACTTTCTTCATATCTTTCCCATCAGTTAAAATTTTTAATTTCTTAGAGACAATACCTGCCTCTTAGTAGATTTCTTGTCTCACAACCACTTTCCTCTTCTTATCGAAGAAGAATTCATTTGGAGGTAGCTCTTCAACTGATATAGGTGTTCATTTTTCACCTAGAATCCAACTTGCCTCCAGGATTTCCTTTGCATACTGTAGGGGCGTAATAGAGGCGATGGGATTGCCGACCTGTTTAGAAGATTTCCTGGGAGTAATGACCAAAGTTGAATCACTTGGAGGACTAGAAGCCTCGACTTCCTGCTTCGGGCCCCCGACTTTCTCTTCTTTATCATGTTGTTCTTCTTGGTCAGGCACTGAACCTTTGGAGCCTTCGGCCTTTGTTTTCTGCACATCTACGATCATCAGATTCTCACCCTATAATACTAGAGGGAGGCAACTCAGCCTATGCTCTTGGAATCTGACAACATCGACCCTCTCTTTGGGTGACAAGGCTTCTATTCTAGCTAAAACTTCATCATAAGATTTCACGCCTCAGAAAATATCATCATGAGGTGAATTCTTGTGCTCAAATATTTTAAGGCCATAAATGGCCAAATGATTACTCACGACCCTGTGTGGATTGTGTTTGTTGAATTCGATATGAACCAAATTTATATCCTCTAGGGCTACTGCCTCGGCCTTCGCATGCCCGAAGTATAATAACGAATAGGTGTTTAAATGAATAGGAGAAGGTGGCCATACCTTTTTTGAATACCCTTTAAGTTCTTTACTTATATTGCCAATTACAGTTTACCTGGCGATCTCACAACAAGCTATCCTGTCGGGTATAAGTAAGGGTAAAGCATGCATAGGGATGGAAGCTCTGAAAACCTTGATGTATGAGAATTATTTCTCCACATACCAATCGGCCACTCTGCTTAAATTTTCCGTGATGCTATCCTATATCCTGGGTGGCGGATTACCAAAGATGGCAACATGCATCGGTACCATCACCTAATTGAAGATTTCGTATTCGAAATTCGAAGCCTTGTCCTCCGAAAGCTTAGAATGGTATACATGGACTGGCTTAGCATCTGATGGAGCCCAGCTCCAATTCATCAAGGGAAAAGGCGTCATGGAACATACTGCATCCATGAGATATGCAAACATAAAAAATGAAGAAGCTTTCCCACTCTCTTTCTACATCCGATATTCTGTAATCTGACTGGTTAGGATATCTAATAAATTTTTGGCACAGTCGAAAGAAGAGCCTTCTGCTACTGAGTATATGAAGGGAACCCATTGGAGGAAAAAATGCGTGGTGTCTTCCCTCCCGTACAATCTACAGGTCATCATCGCTACGTATTTGAATTGTGGTTCCAAAGAAGATATGGAATAAATTCCATTGTTGTCTGCCCTGAACTTTGCTGGGTGTGAGACCCAATCCTTGATCAAATCATATAAACTTTTCACGTATTGCTTGCATTCCTTCTGTTTAAAACCATCTAGAAACTCTGCATTGTATGTAAAGTCTGACGTGGGTGGTAATTTGTACATAACCTGTAAGATTTCTGGTCTGAAGGTCCCAACAGTGACTCCCTGCTCGCTGATGATGGTTATGGTAGGGATGTCTACATGATCTAGCACCCATCGAATCATGTCATATTAAGGTAGAAGACGTGGCTAGGCCACTACTTTGTGCATCTCTGCCTAGACGACGATCTTGTATTTGGTAGTCATGTCATCTGTTTTGTTGTCACTGGAATCATCCAAGTAGTTCACCAACTATCATTGCAACACCTCTGAGACGTATGACCAAGTTTGTATAGAATCAACGCTTCGAGGTGAAGTATCTAAAATATTATCAAAACCTTGTCCTGAAACCTCAACGCTTGCCTTGGATGCTTTTCATGGGGCCATGAAAGGGGATTGTAACCTAGCTCTTTTGTAATAAAAATGCATATACATATAGAAGTTATCTTACTAAGAAAAACTTCTATGTGCGGGATAGAAATGAACTTTATGAATAAAATAGGAAGCAAAAAATCTATATCTTCGACCATTTAACATATCAATGTCCTTATGAACAGAACAGTCCAATCATAATTAGATAGAGATTTTGGCAATAAAAACCATATCCTTACTTTTCCGTTTCGCCTTATTTCCAATTAATGCCATAAAATTCGACGGTTCGTGGCACAAGCTAGCGCAAAGAAAATTTGAAAATACCTCATAAACTGCGCATTATTATGATTTGCATTAAACATTGATTAGGCTAGCTTGGCTTCCTTAATCAAGATTTAAATCAACATTTTGGCGTTCGTCATATCGAGACTTTTAAATCTCACCTTTCGAGCCTCTAAAACCCGAGATTGCAATGATTAGATTTAGTTAAGTGAGGATGTAATAAGATTAAGTGTTTTATTAATCATGTTTTAATTTATATCATGACTTCGTGGCTTAGGGATTCGAGGGTATAGTTTTTGGGCAAAACGTATGCCGAGTCACGAATCCCGAGAGGCTTTAACCATGGTCAAAACTAAACACTCTAGACATTAACCCGGGTTACTTATGTGAGGATCTCACGGCTTCGTCTTTCGTGGTTTTAGTGGTAATGTTTTAGGAGAGAGTGAACACCGAGACGTGAAATCCTGACAACATTTGACTCAGGTTTACATGGTCCCTGATCCAGGTGGATATCGGGGGCCACCCATCTTTTCCAAATGGCTCAAAACAGTTTTCTGGCCATTTTGGCAATTTACTATTTTTAGCAGGTTTTAACTTCTGGGGCCATTTTGAGGGCCTAAATGAAGGTTTTTCGAGATCGAGGTTCTCAATGATAGCCGAAGGCATGATTGAGGCTCCAAAGTGAATCTCCTCGACGATACCTTTCCAACGAGCTATCACACGCCTAAAACGAAGATCGTATGCAAAAGTTACGACCCCGGGAAGTTGATGCACCAACTTACCCAAACGGGGCCCACATGACTTTTGGCGCTTCATCTCCTAGGG
>ML784879.1:1066376-1135083 GCA_009831015.1 Picea engelmannii | reverse complement strand
GGTTTTTGGATGTCTAGGACTTTTGGCATTCCCATCTATTGTAAAAGGGCCTTTCGAGCCTCATTGTAACCATCATCTTGCGAATGCGAGTAGTCGTCACATCTCTTCTCAGAGATAAGCTGCCACCATTCTAGCGAGTCTTTTACTCTGTATTTTTGCAGTCTCTGTACATTTCTTTCATTAATAGAAATCGTGTATTATTGTATCTCTGTGTTTATGGTTGCATATCTGATATATTTATGTTATATTACTGGATATACACGATATCTCTGTGCATTTCTTTATTATATCTCCGCTCTCATTTCGTGCCGAAAATAATCCGGATCAGTCCCACTCTTAGCTTTTGCTTGAGGTAAGATTTTGAAACTTTTCACGACCTTGCACATCGGGGTTTGTAAATATTGTGACTTGTAACTCCCGAAGAGCGATATTCTGAGGTACGAAGATAAACAACCTTTGTTTAACGATAAAAATTGGTAACTTATGAAACATCACATCCCCCGCTATTTCGCATGTCGAGACTATTGAGATTTTCAGTAGGTGAATGTCACGAAGAGAAAAAGAACTTAATAACCGACATTTGACCTTTAAAATAGATTTGAACCAAATGAAAAAGGTGGCTCCAACATAGGCTCCAACTAGGGATCCCATTTGCCTATTAGGCGGGAAGAACAGTAGACCACGTGCCTGTATTGGGTAAATGGAGTCACTAGTTTCATTTTTGTGAAACTTTCTTTAAGGAAAAGATAAACAAAGGGAGGAAAAGATTTTTGTCTTTTACTGCTGTAAGGATTTTCAATACTCAAATATATTTCTCACTCAGCTACAGTCCTTTTCGCGACTTTCTCTTTCTCTTTACTGAGTTTAGGTCTACATTGGGACAAATCAAAATAGTTCTAGGAAATCCAACAGATCTTTGCAGTTTTTTGGCTTACATCCAACGAAATTTATGGAATTTTCAATGAGGGAGTCCGTCTGGACTTAGCATGTGGATCTGTTCTCTAGAAAGTTGATTACCAGAGTCGAGTGATATTCATGTATAACAACCTTACAAATATCTTAGATATTGCTTCACTGCCAGCGGGCCTGTTCAGTACCTTGGTGAAGTTATCTGCCCCTTTTTTGTTGAATTTCCTTTCACCACTTCGAAATGTATTTATGCATTTAAATGCTGAGACGAGGGCAATCATTTCTGAATTTCCTTTCATCGTCTCTGCAGACTAGATGTACAATTAGATATGACTTTCCTTTTATCATCTTTCTTATAATTTTCTTTTTAGAATACGAAGCGGGGGCAATTAGATTGTATGAGGGGTGATATGTGCATAATATTTTGCAATGTAGGTCTGTCAACTTACTTTGATTACTAGGTGCCAACCTTCCTTTGACTTTCACACCACCTTGGGTTTGCAGGGAGAAAAAGGGGGAACATTTTTCTGGGGGTTTTCCTTTGAGTAAGCGTTAACCAATTGAAACTGTTGAAAAAAATAGAAAAGTCAGGATCCACCTACACATAACTTGTTTAGTAAGAGACCGAGGAGCTATGAAGACCAACCTTCTTTCCAAAACACGCTTACAAATTTCAAAGTTTAAACATAATCTCTTCTCCCTACGTATATAAATCCAAAAAGACATTTGGCATTTTTAAGAAGACAAATCTAAGGACTGAAAGAAAGGTGACAATCAGATGTTTGTATTCTAAGGGGCAGTGGTTGAAAATTAAAACCGTTTTTTTGAAAACCCTTCCCCAAAGATGATTCACTTTCTGTTTGTTTTAACTACCACCTATCTATGTTTTAAGTTAAAATTATTAGGTCCGAGGGCAAGTAACTGTACTTTTTAATAGTCAATTAAGTGAGAACATTAGATTTATGGGACCTTTATGATGTTTTTGGAGATCTTTGCTTTCTTAAGGAACATAATTTTCTATCACCTTACCATTTTTAAAATAACTGAAAACCTTTTCTATCACCTGTTTTCGGTGAATGCAAATCTCCAATACATGATCTTTTATTTTCTCCATTTGTTCATTTAGTTTGCAAACATAAATCCTATAAACACAAAGAGTGTCCTTTAAAAAAAGTTAAATGTATTTGAAAACCATATATCTCTATTTATATTGACCTTAAAAAAATAAAAATTGAAAACTTACCTCAAGGGAATCATGAAATAGAAAGCAAATACAAATTGGTATATACAATGGAAAACCTCAAAGAACCGATTATGTCATGTAGTGTTTTAGATAATGCCCATTGATAGGGGCGTTGAAGATTTTACCATCCAGATTTTCTAATAAAAATGATTTTTTTCCTTCGGAAGTTGCGACTCTAAATGGTCCATACCAAATATGATCGAATTTACCATGTTTCGCCGAATATTCCTTCCTAGCATCCCATCTTATGACCAAATCTCTTAGAAGAAACTCTCTGTCTTTTGTCTTATGGTGAAATAACATTTTCATGTCATCTTGATATTTTTGCAATCTTTCATCCACCTCGACCCTGTGCTGCTGTAATTCGATCAACTGATTTATTCTCCTTGTGACGTGGTTTAGTTCTTCTTTCTCATCTTGCCATAGTTTCATCACTAGAAGTGCTAATTTTATAGGTAATACCACGTTAGTTCCGTATACCATCTGGAAAGGAGAAATACCGATGGATTTTTTTGTGCCAATTCCGATTTGCTCATAGTGTGTATTTTAGATGTATATGCCAGGATCTCTTGTTCTCGTTCAATACTTTCTTAATTATGTTGATCAAACTCTTGTTCGAAGACTCGACCAGTCCATTTCCTTGGGGATAATATGTCGTAGAATCGTTGAGTACAATATTGTGCTTTTGGCAAAAACTGATCATAGCCATAGATTTAAAATCCTGAGCATTATCTGTTACTATCCTTTAGGGGCAGTCGAATCTAGATAAAATATTTTCTTCTAGGAAATTTATTACCACTGAATCTGCAGCCCTCCTAGTAGGAATAGCCTCTACCCATTTAGTAAATTAATCTGTGGTTGTTAGGATCCATTTGTGTTGAGTGTTGGAATGGGGGTTAATTTCGCCTTAAAATCCAGTCCCCATTGCTGAAAAGGAGCCTCTGTTATGACTGGAACTAAAGGTAATGCTGGGAGTTTATGCTTGTCTATGAATAGTTGGCAAGGGTCACAAGCCCTAACTTTGGCGTTTACGTCTGAGAAAAGTTTAGGCCAATAATACCCTACCCTCAGGATTTTATAAGCTGTCACTCTGCAAGCGTGATGTCCCCCGCACACTCCTTCGTGGAATTCACTTATGACCTTCTCTATTTCAGATTCAACCAAACAGACCAACAAGATGCCAAGTGGGTCCTTTCAAAACAAAAAATCCCACTATAGAGGGATAGGAGGCATAACTTGTTATATTAGAAAAAACATTTCTCCTCACATTCAACTTCATAAGATTGACTCTCTTAATCAATACATTTGGATAGAAATTTTAGACACCAATGCTAAGAAGATGTATATAGCAATTTGTTATTTTGCACCTATTAATTCTACTTTTTATAAGAAAAATAATCTAGATAAAATTTTTCCCTATAATAATTTAGAACAAGATATTTATAATTTGAAAAATGAAGGTAATATCCTCCTGCTAGGAGACTTTAATGTTAGGACTGCAACTAAACATGATACTCTTTTAAGTGATGACACCAACCATAATCCTTTATGGCTAGATGAGGACCTTGTTTTATCTAATAGCTACAAAAGAAGCTCTGAAGACCTAATTGAGAATTTGTTTGGTACTGATTTGGTCAAGCTCCGCAGCTCTCAAAACCTAATCATTTGCAATGGAGTAATGAAGTGGCCAAACTCCAACCAAATGACATGTATTCATGGGCTAGGTAGTAGTGTTGTAGATTATGTGATATCCGATATCCCCGTTTCCAACCAAATAACAACTTTTGACCTTTTAAATGACCATGAGCCAGACTCTGATCATAAACCTTTAACCCTAACTCTAATAGTTTCCATACATAGGAGCACTATTGAAGAGAATTATGATAATCAAAGGAATTTGCGTTTTGACAAAAGTAAAATTGACATTTTCTTAAAGGATTTAAATAGTAAATTAAACCTCCTAACTTATAAGGACAACATAGAAGAACTCTATCATAATTTTACAGCTACCCTTTCCACTTTTATTAAGTTCTCTTTTGAGGTGTCCTATAAAAAGAATAATAGAACAACGAACCCTTGGTATGATAAAGAATGTAAAATTTATGGGAAAGCCATTAGGGATGCTTCTAATGAGCCCTTAAAACTTGATAAGATCAATACGTACAAAGCCCTAATTAAAAGTAAAAAAATATACTATATTAATAAAAGGCAAGAGAAACTCTCACAACTATACAAGTTGGATCCTAAGAAGTTATGGAGACAAATTCTAAAATGCAACACTAAAGAAAATAATAGGATTCCCTTAACGAACTGGAATTCCTACCTTAAAAGTCTTTACGAGTTCCCTAATGCCATGGACACCATTCCTATTGTCCCTACAAAGGAAGCTGTTTTTTCTTTAAATGACATAGAGTTTAGGGTTAAGCGACTCACAAATGGGAAAGCTAAGGACATTGAAGGTTACCAAGATGAAATTTTTAAAATCGGAGGGCCAATCCTTATTCCTCACATACACAAGCTCTTCAATTTAGCAGTCAAGCAAGGCTTCCCTAAACCTTGGACACAAAGCCTCATTGTTCCTATTTTTAAAAATGGAGATAGAAACATTCCCTCTAATTATAGGACCATTATGATTAGCCCAATTTTAGCCAAGTTTTATGGAATTATTTTGGAAAAGAAGATTAGCATTTGGATAGAAATTCACGGTAAAAGACCTAAATGCTAAGCAGGGTTTCAGAGATATCATTCAACTATGGACCATGTTGTTACCTTTAGGATTATTGCAGAGGAGTTCCACAATACTAAAACCAATCTTTTTTGTTGTTTTTTTTACTTTAGAAAATCTTTTGACATGGTTCCTAGGAAAAACCTTGGGAATAGGTTGGAAGAGATAAAAATGCCTCTCGATTTGAGGGATGTTGCAATAAGGATGTATGAGAATGTTATTGCTAAGTTTAAAAACACCGAGGGCTGGTCAAAAGAGATTAACTGCAATATCAGAGTCAAACAATCCTCTTTATGCCGATGCTATCATTATTATGGAAAAGAATCCCCATGATCTTGAAAACTAACTAAGAATCCTCAAGGATTTTTGCTCCAATATGGGTATGACTGTTAATACTGATAAGACTAAGGTCATGATTATTAAATCCAATAAGATGCCTTGTGATACCTTTGTATATGACAACAACAATTTGGAGGAAGTGACTTAATACAAATATCTTGGAATTGATATTCACCATAAGCTCAATTGGAATTATAGCATTGAGAAAATGATTATTGGGGGATGGAAAGCTTATTATGGGCTTGAAAACAATTGTAAATCAACTAATCTTTGGAGTTGGGATAAGAAGAAACTCCTCTTTGAGACTCTTGTTACACCTGTTATTCTTTATGGATGTGAAGTCTAGGGTTGTAGTATCTCTCGTGAATCCTGGAGAAAGATAGAGCAAATACAAAAGAATTTTATAACCTATAATTTCAAAATTAAAGGAAATACGCCCTATCCCATCCTCCTATTAGAAACAAGCCTCTCCCCCATTGAGAGCATGGCTATGACTAGATACCTAATGTATAAGAACAAGTTAAACAACATGGAAGACAAGAGGCTACCTAAAATTGCTTCAAAATCAAGTCATAACCACCATCGACTCAAATGAGGATGGCATAAAGATGCCTGGTATTGGCTAAACTATTGGGGAATCATAGAAGAAATAATTTTGCAGAATAAAGATACTATTAAAAAAAACGTCAAATCAAAATTTAAGGAAAAAATGTGGTGTGATAAAGAGTTAGAGGAAAAAAGAAAATTAAGGTATTATAAAGATGTAATCAACCCTAGTCTAGAAGATCAAAATTATCTATCTATTTTTCCAAGTGTAAAGAAAAAAATAAGCATTGCTAAGATACGAACAAATTCTCACGAGCTCCATAGTTAAACTGGGCATTGGTCAATTCCTAAAACACCATGGGATGAAAGAGTGTGTCACATTTGTGGCACTAAGAAGGTTGAAGATGAAAAGCATTTTCTCTGAAATTGTCTAGCCTATACCCATATTAGATCTCATTTTCAAAATATTTATCACACTACCAACCTTCCTAACCTCTTAACTCAACAAAAGTATGGTGATCTTGGAAAGCTTCTCTTAATGCTTTTCTAGCACATAAACAAAATTCTAAAGAATCATAAGTAATCACTTACCGTCTTAAGGTCTGATAGACCAATTTAATCTTAGTGGACGTTAATCATCATCATATTGATATGCTTTAATTTCCTTATATATATAATAAATTAAAACTATGCTTTTCCTAAAAATAACATTTATAGAAACATCATATATTAAATTAAATATAGAAACATCATATATTAAAGGGGTTGCATCCTAATACCTATATTCTTTATTTTCATAATTTATGTGATAAATAGATATTACGTCTTAAAAGTAATATACATATTTATGATCCTATATCATATATTAAAGGGTTTGTATTTTAATACCTAATTCTTATTACAAGAATATTTTTAAAATCTTAACATGCTTCCAATATTTTTTCTAGAGAGGTCAAAAACCCAATCAAGTTACCCATACAAAAATAGTATTTGTATAAATTTATGACTATTGTTTTCTCCACATTCCAACTCCATTGTTAAACTTTCAATAATTTATTTATCAACATTGAACATGATGCTTATATCTTTATTTGTTTAAATTTATGACTAATGTTTTCTCCACATTCCAACTCCATTTTTAAACTTTCAAGAATTTATTTATCAACATTGAACATGATGCTTATATCTTTATTGAAGTGCATATTGCAATTATCTTTGTTTTTTAACATAAATTTTCATTTTATAGTATCAACAAAATTTGTTTAGGGTATCAAGATGTTTTTGGAGACTATATTTACATTCTTTCACACACACACATATATATATATCAACAACAAATCATAATTTTTTATACATATTCTTTCTCTCTCACTCTTTTTTATCCAATCTCATAATTGGTATTTAAATATGTTGAATAATATTAGAGAGTTGATACATCCTTTTCTCAGCATGATATCACTAATAATATTGACATTCCTTCTTCTAATTTTATCATTTATGTATACCTCCATTTTTCCTATAACGTTTTTTTTTTTATATAAAAGGAAAGTAGTTTCATTCCACTCAACTATAATTCCTACTTTTCCATTATTTCTCAAAATCCAATTCAAATATTTATATTGAAGGCTTTAACAAAATTGGCAAAGAAAATATAAATACTACTTATCCTTACACTTTCTTAACAACAACTCTAAGAGTTGTCAAATGGTCAATAATTGAATCCTTAGCCAAAAAACGATCCGATAAAGAGTCATTATATTGTTTTCTTTAACCATTACTTATTTTCCTCTGTAAAATGATACCAAATAACTTGCAAAAGAAATGACTAACCATGATATTTTTATAATTTATCACATTAATTTTATCACCACTGTTCTGAAAGGGTATTATTTTGCTAACCTAGTACTCCAAAGGAAACCCATTTCATATGGATTGATTCATCGTTAAGAAATATATGCAAAGGTGGAACCCTATCACCATTTCACTAATTGAAACATGAATATCAAATACTTTTCCATTGGAAAGATACTTAATTCTCATTTTTATATCTTCTTTCGAAATAATTTCAATTTATTTTTATGAGAAATCCATTTTTAAATCATTTGTGTTAACGTCTTTCTCATAAAGTTAATATACATATGCAATAATATATTTCTTATTTATGATTAAGCTAAAAAGATTATAAATGTAGTTTTTCGATGTTTTTAATTTAAATATATTGATTTCATTAACTCTATTCATATAATCATCCTTCAACGAAAGCCTGGGAAGAATATTAGATAAATTTAAGCTTATTTTTAGAAAGCACACATTATATTTATTTTTTCCTTAGTATATGAATAAATTTATAAATTTTGGTACTACTTTTTGAAAATTGACACATAATGTTATTTTATTTATTTTATGAAATGTAATACGAGGTACAAATAATATTTTTGCAAATTACTAAAATACAATGAGTATAATAAAATCAATAATTTTCAATGTAACTTGTATCATTGTTTCATGGAAACATGCACAAGAGATCTAGCTAAAGAAAATACAAACAAATATTATCAAGAAAAGGATATGAGATTCAATATGGAAGAATGAGAAAATATATTTACACTACTCCAATAAGATAATCAATAATTAATATAATGAATGAGTGATATAAACTGATATAGGACAAAACATTCCATAATTAAGAAAAGCGAGAGAGCAGTAAGATTTTCTTAGGAATTCATGTGTAATAGTGATGGTCTAAAATAGAAAGTCTAAAATTGAACTAGCTCCAGTAAACTCCCATAGAACTAGTGAGTCAAAAATAGAAATATTTCCAACACCCCTCCTGAGCATCATTATGGAGTAATAAAAAATGAGTCCCAACAAATAGGCCATATTAGGTATGCATGTACAATGCAACTAATGAACATTGAATAAAAAATGAGAAAAGAGGGAAAACCACGTAGGAACAAAACCCCCCTTCAAAAGACAATGCATAAAAAAAAGTAGTTGCTAGGAAAATGTGTTCTTCACTCTAGGAGGATCCTGCAAAGTCCAGAACTTTATCCTAGTGAAGGTCTTGGTGAAGACGTCAACAATCTATTCAAGGGAAGGAAAAAACTGCAGATCAATGATCCTATCATGTACTAGATCTCTGATGGAATGCATGTGGACCTCAATGTGTTTGGTTCATTGTCATTGTACTGGATACCAAGCTCAGTAAGGATGTTTTGAATCCAAAGTGCTTGAAGGACATAGTTGACTACTCCTTTGTACTCGGACTTTGCGAAAGATAAAGCAATGGGTGATTACTTCTTACTTGACCAACAAATAGGGCCTGACCCCAAACTAAGAATGTACCCTGAAGTGGACTTGTGATCTATGTCATTGCCAACCCAATCTGAATCTATGAAGCCTATGAGATCCAATGCACAACCAACAACATATTAAATCCCATAAATCATGGTGCCTTGAACATATATGTTCTTGGAATCCTTTCGATGTAGATCATGGGGATCTAACATGTTCCTGGAAGTTTCTCCTACTGCATATGAGATATATGGATGGATGTGGGTGAGATATAGAAGAATCCCTACCAACTATCGATAAAAGGTGTTGTCCAGTAATGGTGTATCCCTGCCATCCTCAAGTACGATCCCAGATAAGAAGGGTGTAGGTCCAGACTTATATCCTGTCATGTGGAATCTATCCAGAAGATCCTTGGCATACTTAGCCTGAGAAATTTTGATGCTGGAAGCATCCTGACTAATATCAAGACCAAAAAATAAGTGAAGTGGACCCATGTCCATCATAGTGAACATACCATGTAAAATAAATTTGACCATAGGAATGGCTGAAGAAGAGCTACTAGTAATCAAAATATCATCAACATAGAGTACTAAAATCATCAAAGAGTCTATATTCCTCAGCATGTAAACATTGCAATCATATTTAAATCTAATAGAATCCTGTGAAAGCAGATACGAATCCATCTTTTCATACCATTCTCTAGGTTATTTCTTGAGGACATAGAGTGACTTCTTCAGTATTCATACTAAAGGGGAGTTATGAATGAAACCCAGTGGCTTCTCCATGTAGATCTCCTCTGAAAGATCACCATGAAGAAAAGCATTCTTCACATCCATATGGTGAAGATCAATGATATTCATCCAACAAATCTAAAGTGAGAAGGCACTGCTCCATTGGAGCAGTGTCAGGTAATAGCTCAATGGCAGTGCATAATGTGGGGATCTTGCACTTGATAGGAAGGGTGGCTTTGATCCCATGGATGAGGTGGAACGATGTAAAACTGGTGGCAGTTTTGACTGTCGTGTGATAATACCATAATGCGGAAAACAACATATGATTCCAGTTGGTCTTAAGTGTGTTGACAGTACATTGTGACATGGTTTTGAGGACTCTGTTGACAACCTCGACCTTTCCATTGGTGATCTAGATTATTTTCGGCATAGAATGAGAGCGGAGATATAATAAAGAAATGTACATAAATATATTAGATGTCAAATAGTATAATATAAATGTATCAGATATGCAACCATAAACACAGAGATACATTAATACACAATTTTCTATTAATGATCGAAAATGTACAAAGACTGTAAAAATACAGAGTGAAAGACTCACTAGAATGGTGGCAGCTTATCTCTTAGAATAGATGTGATGGATACTCGCATTCTCAAGAAGATGATTTTACAATGAGGATCCAAAGGCCTTTTTATCATAAATAAAATCCAAAACACTAACCTCGGAAGATGAAATGCCAACAATTTTGTGGACCCCGTTTTGGGTAGTTTGGTGCATCAACTTCTCGAGGGTGTAACTTTGGCATACGATTTTCATTTGGGGTGCACGATAGCTCATTGGAAGGTATCATTGAGGAGATTCATTTAGGGGGCTCAATTAGAGCCTTTGACTAGTATTGATAATATCGATCCCAAAAAAACTTCATTTAGGCCCTCAAAATGGCCTCGAAAGTTAAAAACTGCTAAAAATAGTAAATTACCAAAATTGCCAGAAAGTTGTTTTGAGCCAGTTGGAAAAAGTGGGTAGCCACCGATATCCACCTGGATTAGTTGGATTGAGGGTAGTATGGGGAGGAAAACTCATGGGAGAATCCTAAATTTGAGGAGAGTTTCGCGAAGATCTCATTCTCAAAGTGTTTACTGTGATCAGACACTAACTGTAGTGGATCTCCGAATTTGGTAATGACGTAGTTGAAGAAAAAATGTGTTGTTGTGTCAGCGATGTTGTTGAAAGTGGGCATGGATTTGGCCCATTTGGTAAAGTAATATACTACCACGACAATGTACTTGTTTCCATTACTAGATGGAGGATGGCAAGTCATGAATTATATGCCCCATTTCTAGAAGGGGATGGTGGTGATGAATGAATGTAGAAGAGATGGTGGTGCTTGTGATTTGTTTGCATAGAGTTGGCATTTATCACATCGTTTGATAGCATGGATGCAGTCATGAAACAATGTGGGAAAGAAGTACCTTGCTCGAATTATTTTTTTGGCGGTGGACATACCGGAGAGGTGACCACCACAAGCACCATTATGGAAATTGTTCAAGGCTCTGTCAGCTTCATCAATGGTCACACATTGATGAAGGATGGTGTCAACCTCGCTTCGATAGAGAACAATTCTGATGAGGATATATCGAGGGGTCTGATGGAAAATGGGTCGACGATCATCTCTAGAGATATGAGACCCAAACTTTTGTGTTCGCAAGTAGACGAGAAGGTCGTCATAACAGGGGTCATCGGAGGGGATGAAGAAGTGGTGTTTGTCGGGAAAATATGTATTGACTAGGGAAGCTTTAGTGTCCGAGGGAAAATATGTAACGAGGTTGACGAGGACAAGTGATTTATTTATTTTGGGAGTTGAGAAATCTAGGTCATATTCCTTGAGGATAATGATCCATCGGGAAAATTTTCCATTAATTTGGCGTCAACTAAGAAAGTATTGCATAGGGTTGGAATCTGTTATGAGCTTGGTAGTTTGAAGCAGGATATATTGGCTTATATTTTGGACTGCGAGGAAAACTGCTAGGGAAAGTTTATCATCATGATTGTACTTCAGGGGTGGCCATGAAAGGTTTTTACTGATGTAGTAAATGACATGTTCATGCCCATCATCCCGTAATTGGATGAGGACTTGTGCTACTGAGACGGTTGAGGATGACAAGTAGAGGATGTAATCACGATCATAGTTTGAGGGAGTAATCAAAGGGGAATTGGACAAGGAGGATTTTAAATCATCAAAATTTGTTTGAGCATGTTCGTCCCATGGAAATGGGATATCATGACATAGTAAGTGGAGAAAACCATGTGCATGAGTGGCATAGTCTGGGACAAAGCAGCATAAAAAGTTGGCTTTGCCTTGCAATATCTATAGTTGGCGTAAATTCCTAGGTGGTGGAATTTTTGTGATAGCTTGGACCTTGAGGGGGTCCACCATGATGCCATGTTGGGAAACAATGAACCCAAGGAGTCATTCAGATGTGACACAAAAGACACACTTGAGGGGGTTCAAATAGATGTTTTACTAGTGACATCGTTGGAAGACGATGTGTAAGTCAGCTAAATGTTGAGTTCGATTTTTGGATCGAGAAGTAAGGTCGTCCAAATAAGAAAGGATGATGCGAGAAAGATCATGGAAAACATAAGTCATGGCATGTTGGAGTGTATCACCTATGTTCTTGAGTCCAAAAGGCATGACATGATAAGAAAAGGTACCCCAAGGGGTAGTAAAAGAGGTTTTATACTGATCTGTTGGATAGATTTGGATTTGATTGTAGCCAGAGAACCCATCCATGAAGGAAAATGCCTCATGGCCAACACATTCATCGATAATTTGGTCGATGAAAGGGGTGGGAAAGTTTTCTTTGGGACAAGCGTTGGTGAGATCGTGAAACTTAGTGCAGATGTGAATAGTTCCATGTTTCTTGTTAACAGGGACAGGGTTGGATACCCATGAAGTGTACGCAATGGGGTAGAAAAAACCCACATAGTGTAACTTGTCAATTTTGGCTTTGATAGTTGCAACTTTGGATCGACGAAGAGGGTGTTTCCTTTGATGAACTGGGGTGACATCTGGCGACATGTTGATGCGATGTTCAATGATAGAAGGATTGAGGCTGGGCATCTCCATATATGACTAGGAAAAAATGTCTTGATATTCTTGAAAGAGAGATTTATAAGCAATGAGTTCTTCATGGGAGCATGCGACGCCAATGGTGATTTCTTCTATGATTCCATGTTTAATGGAAATGTCAATTTTGACGATGGGGGAGATGTTGGCCATGTTTCCTTCTTCAAAAGCATATGGGGTAGGGATAGGGTTATTGAACTAGTCTATATGCCCTGAAGGAATAAAATCCTTGGTTTTGATTGCGCATATGGAGGCTTGGGTAGGAGGATGAAAGGATTCCTGTGAAAGAAAAAGTGCTCGATGATGGAGTGCATTCCATTGGAAATTGAGGGTAGTGATTTCCTCCATGATATATTCATCACATTGAAAAATGTGAGAATATAGGGGATCCTGGAGGTGACCGGGGGAATGGTCAAAGGGTAAGCATTGGTGTCCTCAAGTGGTGAGGAAACAGATGGGATTTCGTGTCCAGGGTGTGAGGGACCACTGGACATAAAGTGAATGTTCCAATATTGTGGAGGGTACCTTGTTCACGTGGGGAATGATGAAGAAAGATATCGAATGTCAGTGATGTGAGCTTTAGTAAGGGGTGGCTGAGAGGGCTTTGGCTGAGATTTTTTTCATACTATGGCTAATGTTTAGAGAAACTAAGGTAGAGCTGGGTAATGATGAGTGTAATGGCCATATTTGGAATAGATGGCACAAGTGAATTTGTTTCGCAACCTTTTATTTCTTGTAGTGGATGACTTTGTAGTAGCAGTGGACATACTTGGTGGAGTGGCAACCAATTTGGTTTCTCTAGGGAGTTGGATTAGATTGCGTAACTTGGGAAGAGTAGGGCATCGATTAGTGGGGTTCCCTTCTCTTTCGCATAGTGCACAAGGATGTTGAACTCAAGGAGGAAGTGGAGGTCTGGGCTCTTTCTTATTTTGTCTGCCCCCAACAGTGGCAATGCTACCCATAGTTGGGGGTGATGGTGGTGTGGAAAGATCTTGTATTGGGATATGCATCGATATTCCTTTTGTTTGAGGAGGGAGAGATGGTTGAGGAATCATCGCGGGTGGATGAAGATACTATACAGGGATGGAAAGCACCATGTTAGAAATGTTAAGGGTTGCAGATACCTGGAATTCTTGGATTCTAGGTGGGGGGTATAAGAAAGGAATTTGGGTAATGTCTTGGGGGATTGTCTCCCAAACCAGGATTTTTCCCTGGAGCGGGGAGGAATCTGGGATAAGTGGTGCAATGGGGTTCTCAAGGAATTCCTGAGGTAATATTTCTTCAACTGGTGGAACCTCGATGTGGGGAGGGGCCTCAATGGGAGGGGTATTGGTTCTGATTTCAGTTCCATTAGAAGATACTACACACACTTGCACCGAAGGGTGTAGGAGGGGTGGCACTCCATGATATTCCCCTAGCAAGGATCGGTCCTTGAAAATTTCAGGACCCATGTCGATGACCGAATAAGCATCCGAGCTAGTGCATACAAGAGGGAGAATGTTATCAATGTTGGTGGAATGGTTAGGCTTGTAACGTATAATTTGGTCGATGGTGACAATTTTCCTGTTGTGGGGGAACATCATCTTTCGAAACGTAGAAGAGGCTACCACCTTCATAGCATACTTGTAACTACATCCAAATAAGATATTGTAATCAACTAAAGTGTCGATAACTTCAATGTTGATGAGGATAGTTTTTCCCCTGAGTTCAATGGGGACATTTTGGAAGAGACCTTAGGGGATGAGGGTCGACCATCATAAGCTCATAGGGTGATGGAAAATGGTACTAGCTCAGGGGAGATGAGTTTCTTCTAGACTACTTTGGACATGATGCATGTGGATGCACCTTCATTGATGATACATTAATGTACTATGATGTTCCAGATCTTAACTGGTATCTGGAAAGATACCGGGGAGGGGAGGCATGGTTCTCCGCTATCTAGGTCAAAGGTAATGAGTCTCGGATCAGCTGGATCGACTACCCCCAAGGAAGAAAGCAAGGATTTATGTTGAGTTGGACACGTTTGGAGGACCTCCAACTTAGACATGGTTGCAGGAGATTGTGCTAAGTCATCGACCAGACTGTATTTATGGGCTACCCTAGCATTAGGGTTATGTACATTTTTTCATAATGCCATATGAGGTATACAAGGGTTTGGTTCAGTTTTAGGGCATGGAGTCATCAATGGTGGTTCGGATGTAGCTGGAGCTGTTTTCGAGGTGGTTGGGGTAGATGCATGGGGAACACCATATTAGCGACCGATTGTTTGCAAAATAATTTCTTCTTCACTGGTAAGGAGGATGTTGAGATCAACTAGATTTCTAGGTTGAATGGGACCTAGGTTTTGATATTACCCTATTTGGGGTGGAGCAATGTGTACCTCCTGTTGGGTATTCATCACACCTTGGTGTGGAATAGGGTTTTTCAAAATGACCATAGGTGGGTGTTGCAAGTACTGTTGTGGGGCCTACTAAGGGGCAGGCGACGTTGGAGGCTGTTGTGCGTTCAGAGATTCTTTCATCTGTTTGAAGTCAACAATATGGGGGAAATGGTGAGTATAATGTACATACTCACCACAAAGAGAACAAGGGAAGCTTGTCCTAAGATTGTTGTTGTTATTCCTTGGACTTTTGTTGTTATTTTCCCCTTGGGGTTTCTGGTTGCCTTGATTCTAGTTTCCCCCAATGGGATGGTTTTGTTGGGTGTTATTTCCTCCTGGTCTCGGGTTATTATTTTTTTAGTTTTTCCTTTTCTTCTTAGCATTATTTGGTTGATGGGCCGGATTAGCTGTGTTGAATTTTTAAAAATCTTGAAGTTGTTGAATGGGAGAGGGATGAAAAAAATTAGCGTCAACATGTGGGTGTCCTTGTGAAGGAGCAACTGGATGTGGAGGACCAGGAAATGGAAAGTATGGATTATTTTGGGGGGTTGAGCCATATGGCATAGTTGAAGTACCTCCACAACTTTTATAGTTGCATGTAGGGGTTGAGGTTGAACCCACACTTGATGTAAGGACTAGATGCATCTGGGGCATCGGTGGGGGTCCCCCCAATGGCTAAGGGGGAACAACAGGATAAGTCTGTTGGTAAGTGGGTGGAGGGTAATAATATGACCCTCCATAGGGTTGCAGATATTGAGGTGCACCATAAATAGGTGGCAGTTGGTTGTAAGGGTTGTGGTGTGTCATGGAACCAATCAACCTATCCTCAACATGGGACATTCTAGGTTTGTCCTAGCCAAGTGGTATGGGTTTGGGTGCATCAGGTAACACTGTGTATAAGTAACCTGATTGAGAATAGATGAGGTCAAACTATTGGGACTTGCTGATGGATTCCTCTTCTAACTAAGGAAATGTGGATGTGACATCCTTGACGATAACAAAGACAAGTGGCTTGAGAAACCAATCAAGACGTTGTTCTTTGGTGGTTTATGATTTACACAAACTACAATACCATTGCCATTCATGTATGTGATCATATATATGGATAGCAGTAGTTTGTTTGAAAAAGGACAAAAATGCATTGGCTAATGATTCAAAGGTCACATGGGATCCTGATTTTGTGTCCACATACCATTTGGCTAAGGAGCCCATGAGAGTTAGTTGAAACAACCTTAAGAGGATGGATTTATCCATGATGTTGTTTGAAGAGAACCATAAGTGGAAGGTCATAACATGGTTGGTGGGAATATTTGAAGGTAGTTTGGTAGGCATATTGGGCCAAGTGGGATCATTCGTGAGTTTCGTTAAATCAGGAATTTTAAGGGATGCCAAGTATGGCATAGGGAGATTTGGTGGAGGATTAGTTCTAGCCATCATGTGAGCAGGTGGTGGAAATGTTCCTTGAGAGAGGTTTGGTGGGGTTGTACTTCTCCCTTGAGAAGAATTTTCCCCCCTGCCTCCTTGTGAAGGAGAACTAGTGGATGGATGGCCTTGGGAATTGGACCTAATCAAAGTGGAACCAAGTAAAGTTGATCCCAAAAATGTAGCACTCATTGGGTTGTGAGATGGTTGAGCCAATGAGTTGGAAATACTGGGGACTCCTCCTATAATAGGAGGAAGATTTTGCAAGCATCTGGAATGACGGGGATTCTGTGGGTCCCCTATGGTGTCCAACTAGAAAATTGAATGTGTGAAAATGGTGACAAGAGAGAAATAAATGAACAAGAGCTTTGTATAATTTGGACCTTCACAAGATAGTACAACTCACAATTGCATGTAATCAAATGAGCATCATACATAAATCAACTGTAAATAAACAAACATGTGGATAGGTAGATTTTTTCTGTGTGGGGGAAAAAGTAAAAACAAATGCTCGTGTCCTAAAAGACGTATTGTCCTTCCTCTTAAATAGCATTGGGACTTCCAAAATCACTCAACAGTGGGGTCTGAAGCCACTAAAAGAGGAACTAGTGAAGGTTGAAATAATTAGTTATAATGAGGGGTAGAGGGTGCATATCCTGAAAGAGCTAGCGATATTTACCAATTGCCACACAAAATATGATCAAGGTGCGATTGAAACCCACAATCACCACCTAGGTAGATGTCCTAAATTTTGGTCACTATGTACCTTGGTCAAAGTGCGACATTTAGATTTTCGGCCTCAGAAATGGGTCATGTGTTGGATTCCCTTCCAAGAGTTGGGTGACTCAAGGAGGGATGCGCAGAACAAACAGACCTCAGCCTTCAACCCTTCATGGGAATCTCCTTTCCTTATGGTGTAGGAACACTTTACTTGGAGGATTTGAAAGTTCCCTATTTCTCAACTTCTATGTTTGAAAATGTGAGAAGCAAATAATAGGGGGTTATTTGGATGCCTACCTCCGAGATCCTACATAGATTAAAAAAATTCTTTTGGCACCTCTTGTGGAGGAAAACTTAGTGAGTTTTTAGAAAACTTTTAGAAGTGGTGGGATGAGAGATTGGGGGTGTGAACCAATCTCGTTCGAATTAACGGGTGTGGATAATTTCCAAAGAAGTAGTGGGACGTTTCAAAATTCATTTGGAAAAAACCTACTTCAATCTCCACTATTCACAATAGAAATTATGTGTGTGGGGATTGACTTTTGTTACCTAATCTGACAGTTATTTCATTCAACTCCATAACTATCCACGTAACTGTAACAGTCTGCAACTGTCTACAACTATCCACCTATACTATATGTATTCGCTTTTCATTAATAAAAATACATCTCTGTGCTTGGTGTTAACTGTGGAGTTTTTTATCTGGCCTGTGTACAGTGGTATCAGAGCCACAAATTTTTTTTAACCATGTTTTTTTTTTTTTTTAAATCCATGCTATTTTGAGTGGCTGTGTGTATTTTGTGTCCCTACGTGAGAGGATGTGAGAGGGCATGAAATATTGGTGAAGCAGCTCCAGATTTGAGAAGATGCAACTGGTATAGTTGCAGCAAAGGAACAACAAGTGCCTGAAGGCCCTCCAATGTCTAGTCACTGGGCTTGTGTACGGGAGCCACTATGAACAGTCTACACACTAGCCAAGGTCGAAAGTCTTATGAGATTTTATTTTCTTTTTCTTGTGCAAGTGGAATTTCATTTATAGAGATTAGTTTACAATGCATTCATTAGTATCAATCGTGGGAGTAGTGCTCTCTGGACAAGAAAATTACCAAGAATGGTTTCAAAAAATTAAAAATACTCTTATTTTTAATGATTTATGGGAGGAAATTTGTGAAGGCAAGGATGACAAAGATCCAGAGCAACCTACAGATGCCAGACAACTTGCAATTTGGAAGAGTAAAGATAAAAAGGCACATGCTTTAATTTTTGCCTCAATCACTGAAGAGGTAAGTAGACATATTCTTTCCAGCACCACAACATTTAAAGTATTAGAGAAATTAAAAGATCTTTACGACTCCCATTCAGAGCTGGAAATTATACAATTGTTGATGAAGTTGTTTAATTTGGAACTGAAAGATAATCATCCCATGAAGTTAGCTTCCGAAATTAAAGCTCTTTTTCATGATATTGACTCAACTAGTGTCAAAGTTGATTTACATCTCACATCATTTATTAAATCCCTATATCCTACCTATTCACACTACTTAGAGTCTCTTCAAGCTAATGGATAGATGAAAGACATGACTTTTGACACTCTTGTAGACAAAATTGCCGAAAGAGAGAAAGCTTTTGGGAAGAAGGAATATTTTTCCACTTACACAGTTGAGACTTTGTGTCTTGCATAGAAAGAGAAGAAACCTAGAGGAGAGTCTTCTACATTTGACAATAGTCACAGAGGTCATGGTAGGAGACCATTTAGAGGCAGGGGGGGTCATTATCATCAAGGAGACAGACAACAAGATGATAGACAACAAAAACATTTTCAGAATGATAAACAATCTTTTAAGTGTTATAGGTGTGGTAAAATGGGTCATACATCTTCTCATTGTTGCACTCCTTGGGAAAGGGTTAGTGAGAAGAAAGAGAAACAACCTCTAGACAAAGGAAAACCACCTGAATCTACCAACTATATTGTTGCACATTGTAATCTTAGTATCAATGAAGATTTTTGAACTTATTTTTCTTCTTGGGAAGACACTTGGATTTTAGATACTGGAGCCGCTTTCCATATGACCTTTAGAAGAGATTTTTTTGAGACATTTAGTAATCACATTGATGGAATAGTTTATTTTGCTGATAAGTCCCAGTTAAATCCTTCAGGAATTGGATCTATTCGACTTCTCCTACCAGGAATTGTTGATTATAATTTTCATGATGTTCTTTATATTCCTCAATTAAAAAGAAATATGATGTCTCTCATACATATCAGGCAGCAAGGACATTCTATACATATATTTGATGGTATAATTGAAATAAGAAAAGCATATGATCAGGTGATTGTTATGACTGGTGTTGAAGAAGAAAAACTTTTAAAACTTAAAGGGACATCCTCTTTTCAATCTAATTCATCTCTTTTGGCTTAGCATAGTGATACTTTGTCTTCCAGCTTATTGTAGCATGCTCATTTTGGTCATATTAATTATGATAGTATCTGGATTATGAAACAACAAGGTATTCAAGGGCTTCCTACTATTCCAAGAAAGCTTTCTCCATGTAATGCTTGTATTTTAGGCAAGAATTGTAAACAACCTTTTTATGGATCTACTTCCTGAGCTTCCATGAATTTAGGTGTTTACACCCAATTCGTCACTTGGTGAGCAAATAAAGGGTGCTTACATGCCCAGTTGGGTCTTTCTAGGCATGACAGTTGTAGAGGAAAGAGTTAGAAAAATAACAACAAAACTATAAGCAAGAATTAAATTAAAACAAACTAAAACTATGAGCATATGGATAAAAAAATAACAAACACAAAAAGACCAATATTACCAATGTTTTTAGGCTGGTCAATTGATGAAATCCAAAGAACAATGAAGAAAGGGGACTTGAGTCCCTTCTTTCTCCAATGGAAGGCTCTTGAGGCCCTCACAAACTTGCTCTCCTTACAATAAGAAAATGAGAATGATGGTGAAATAAATCCTAGCACATCCACCCAATAGAGAAGTGGATAGCTCAATGAAATGGTGCTAATGTGTTATTGTCAAGGAGTGAGTCCTTAAAACAATCTAAGCAGCATAACATTACATGAAATTCCTTGAGAAAATGATGTTTCTTCATGGCTTTTTATAGCATGGTATTGGGTGATTATGTAACTCCTTTGAGGTGTGAAAAGGGGCTCTTTAGGGCTCAATTAGGTCTTTGACCAGCCTACCATGCGGATTCAACTCAGATTTGGGGTCAAATTGGCTTGGGAGCTGATCCATTAGTGGTTGGGAGGCCGACCAATTTCAATAAATGCACCGTTTAGCAGGTGCACGGGTTTTTGCGCCTACAGCCCTGCATCATGCACGTATGCGCACATGGTACATTCCTGTTCCACGCATATGCGCGCGCACCTAGATTCTGTAAAGCGCCCTTCAATTTTTGGTTACTTTGTATAGTTTTTGACCCTTTTGCAATGCTGTGAAATTAATCTAGTGCCATGGATGACTTCATTCCTGTTTTGACGATGCTGAGTTCTTGTCGCCATGTGCGGATGAAATTTCAGTGATAACAGATGCCCCCTGATGGATGAGGTTAGGAGCAAATGTATAGTTGAAATCCATCAATGTTTCCTCTACTGAGAATGTTGTTGTAAGGGAGAGCAAGAGTGGGACCGTGTAGAGCAATCCGTTGGAGAAGAAAGGAACCGGTAGAACCCGACCTTCCATAAGGTGTGTAACAATATACAACTGTGTACAAACGAGGCGAGCATGCCCCATGCTCGTGTTATGTAACTCTGAAAAAAGATGACGGAAATGTTGGTGTAGACAAATGCAGCGCCCTCAGGGGCGGTAATGATAAAGGAAGAAGACAATTCTACAAAGGAACATACTCTGAACAATAGGCAATGATCGCGGTAATAAGCAGCGACGATGATGCAGGCATTGATGGCCCTACCAAGTTCAGAGGTCTTCGGCGAATGATAATAATAACTTCACTAGTCACAAAGTAAGACCCACCGTAACATGAGAAAGTTTTGGCATTGATTGTTATGGGGGACAATGACAATAGGGGGTAATGGTATTTCCCCCTGTGCCGTCCAATATCTCTCATTGAATAGAAAATGAGAATCAAGATACTATCACCCTTCTGGAAAATTATGTTGATGTCGACAAAAGGGGGACATGACTCCCAAAAGCAAAGGGCTTTGTGGAATCTACTAAGGTGAGGAAGTGGTAGAGGTACATGGACGAAGTCAAGAAGTGGGAAGACTCAAGACTGCCCTTGGTTGGAGGGTATATGAGTGGCCGCAACCGTGTGACAAGATCAAGTGTCAGGGGGACGACAAGACCAGTGATAAGTTGTGCCAGAGGCGGGACAAGGTGAACAAATTCAGAGGGTAAAGGTAAGTGACCTGGGTAGTACTCTGAAGATATGGATGATGCCGGAAAGGGTAGATGAGAAGTAAGGCTCCAACCAAGGGTGACATGGGTTGCGCGTGGCCAAAAAAAAATGGAAGCAGGTTGCCAGCAGTGACGACAAAAGAAAATGACTGGAAATAAGGGCGTTTGTACAATAAATAATAAATAATTTTTTGGGGAAAAGGTACAAATATAGACACGAGTGCCCCAGTGCGAAATGAGTTCCCCAGGGAGGGAAAAAATTTCTTGGAAAACTGATGAAGGGTGGGGGCCTCATTGGTGAGTGTCTGTATGAGGTAGGTAAAATGAAGATAGGTTCGCAGATGGGCAAACTGATGGTGGATGAAATGGTGGGTTCGTGATCCTGCGAAGGTGCAGGTAAAAAGAATAGAACCATAAAGCGATGATCTGGGAGTCCATATGGGAAGCTAGCAAAATGAGGAGAAGAAGTATGTGGTTGATTCGCAACATGATGAAATACTATCGAGAATCCCATCCCTAAAGGGTAATGACGAACAACATGAGTGTCAAAAAGTGCCAAAAGGTGCTATGAATGGGACAACTCATGTGGGTAAGAAATCTATCGGGTAACAGTACCGAAGATGCAAATGGAGGTGTGAGTACTGCAGAGCTGGAAATGGGTATCCTAAAGGACAATTTCAGAGGGTGTGACTGGAAATGTAAATGCAATACAGTGGGAAAGACTACATGCTAGTGCTGAGGATATACCTGGAGGAATGATGTTGAGGAATGATGATCAAGTACCTGCACACAGAACAACCAAATACCCAAAGAGAACAATATCTGAAGAGAATCAAAGATATGAGCATGTATTAGATAAATGTGACAATACGCGTGCGTACCTGGCCATGATATGAAAAAAAAGGTGCCCCGAGGGCTCAGGATGAAAAGTGATCTAGGGACAACTGTGATGTAGGTGGCGAGATGCTGATCCCGTGGCTGAAGACGGTTTGAAAAATGGACACCTTGAGCTCCCAGAATGGTGAGTGGAAGTTTGGCAAAAGGCCTATATATAGCTGTAGGGCCCACGTTGCCACCTCATTTGTACCTGCTGCAACAGTGACTGGATGAGCAGATTCAGAGGATATTTGGTGATTTTGGGAGGACGAGGCAGTCGATCGACGTTCTGCGAGTTTCAGATTAGTGGTCTGATCATCCTGCATAGAAATAGGTTTCCAATTTTTGGGCAGGGTAGGTACGGGGGGTTGTACAGGGGTAATTAGGGGTTTTTTGATAGGATGTGGGCCCACGAGAGGGAAAAAGGATTAAAAAATGCTAAACAAGAAAATAACCTAAAGTAGCATGACTACGTTTAAGCATAAAATTTCTTGAGGTATAACCCATTGACAGGTTCCTTGAGGGAGTGGCCTTCGGGGGAGGCCAGGATGTATGCGCCTTTGGTGAGGCAATGTTGGATGATGTAAGGGCCATGCCAAAGTGATTCGAATTTTCCATGTCCAAAGGTATCATGAGTGATGTCATAGGCTAGGACAAGGTCGCCTTCACGGAATGATCGAAGGTTGACGTGGCATCAAAGGTAGCCTTGGATCATTTTTTAGCTGCCTCGTTGTTCTGTAATGAGGATCGACGATATTCATCCAGAGACTCCAAGTTCAGCAAGTGCTGCTCCATTGGAGCAGTGTCAGGTAAAAGCTCAATTGCGGTGCATAGGGTGGGAATTTCGCACTCGATGGGAAGAGTTGCCTCGACCCCATGGACTAAATGAAATTGCGTGAAACCTATAGTAGTCTTTATTGCCGTTCGATAAGACCATAGCATGGAAAATAACATATGATGCCAATTGGTTTTGTGTTTATTAACCGTGTGTTGTAACATGGTCTTGAGGACTTTGTCCACTGCCTCAACCTATCCATTTGACTGAGTGTAGTATGGTGAGGCAAACTCGTGAGAGAAGCCTAACCGAGATGAGAGTTCGATGAAGATATCATTCTAAAAATGTTTCCCATGATCGAAAATGAGTTGGAGTGGTACTTTGAACCAGGATATGACGTGATTAAAGAAAAAGCACGATGCAGTGTCAGCGGTGTTGTTGAAGGTGGGCATAACTTCGGCCCATTTGGTGAAGTAATCGACGGTGACAACAATGTATTTGTGACCATTGATGGAGGGGGGATTACAAGTCATAAAGTTGATGCCCCATTTGCAAAAGGGGCCCGCAGTAATGACAGGGTGAAGAAGGGAAGGGGGTGCTCAGGCTTTGTTGGCATAGAGCTGACATTGCTCACATCGTTTCATGGCATGAATGCAATCATGAAACAGGGTAGGCCAAAAGTAACTAGCCCGGATTATCTTTTGAGTAGTGGAGATACCCAAAATATGGCCCCCACATGTGCCACTGTGGCAGTCGTTTAATACTCTGTCGGCCTCGTCAATAGTCAGGTAGCGACGAAGAATGGTGTCGACGCCCCGCCGATATAGGATGTCACCGATGAGGAGATAGCGAGGGGCCTGATGGCGAATGCACCGACGATCATCTCATGATAGGTGGTTACCAAACTTTTGAGTTCGTAGGTAGACGAGAAGGTCGTCATACCAAGGATCATCGGAAGCGATGTAAAAGAGATGTTCGTCAATAAATTTGGTGTTGACAGGGGCACTGGGTGTGTCAGAGGGGAGGGTCGTGACAAGTTCGGCGAGAACGAGGGCCTTCTTGCTCTTAGGTGTTGAGAACTCGAGGTCATATTCCTGAAGGATAACGATCCATTGAGCGAATTTGTCGTTAACTTGTCGACGACTGAGAAATAATTGCATAGGGTTGGAATCTGCGACGACCTTGGTGGTGCGAAGAAGAATGTAATGGTGCAGTTTCTGAACTGAAAGGACAACTGCAAGAGCAAGTTTCTCTTCATGTTTGTACTTCAAGGGTGGTCCTGAGAGGTTCTTACTGACATAGTAAATGATGTGTTCACGATTTTCATCTCCGAGCTGGATGAGAATGCCGGCTACCGATACAGCTGATGCTGATACGTAGAAGATGTAGTTGCGATTGTAGTCAAGTGCGCTAATCAAAGGTGCATTGGAAAGCGCTGCTTTAAGGTCATCAAATGACTGTTGGGCATAGTCTTCCCAATGAAAAGGGATGTCGTGACATAGTAAGTGAAGGAAACCATGTGCGCGTATAGCGTAATCAGGAACAAAGCGTCGAAGAAAGTTAGCTTTTCCCTATAGACTCTGAAGTTGTCGTAAATTCCGAGGAGGTGGAATTTCGGTGATGGCTTTGACTTTGAGGGGGTCTACGGTGATACCACTTTGTGAAACAATAAAACCGAGGAGGCGCCCTGCGGTGACGTAGAACACACACTTGAGAGGGTTCAAGCGGATGTTGTACTAACGACATCATTGAAAGATGATTCGTAAATCATCAAGGTGCTGGGTGCGTTTCTTGGATCGAGCGGTGAGGTCATCCAAATAGGCAAGGATGATTGCGGCCAGACCATGAAAGATGTATGTCATGGCCCGCTGGAAAGTTGTGCCAGCATTTTTTAAACCGAAAGGCATGACATGATATGAAAAAGTACCCCAAGAGGTAATGAATGCGGTTTTGTACTGATCGACTGGGTGGATTTGAATTTGGTTGTAGCCAGAGAATCCATCGATAAAGGAGAAAGCCTCATGGCCGGCGCAGTCGTCGATAATTTGGTCGATGAAAGGTGTTGGAAAGTTGTCTTTTGGACAAGCATTATTGAGGTCGCGAAAGTCAGTGCAAACACAGATAGTGCCTTGTTTTTTGTTGACGGGTACAGGGTTGGAAACCCATGAAGTATAAGTGATGGGGTAAATGAATCCAGCCGTAAGCAATTTGTCAATTTCGACCTTGATAGTCGCGGCCTTGGATGGGTGTAGAGGTTGCTATTTTTGGCGAACTGGTGTGATGTCAGGTCAAGTGTCGATGTGATGTTCGACGATAGAGGGGTCGAGGCCAAGCATTTCTATGTATGACCAGGCGAATATATCCCTATATTCCTGGAAGAGGGTTTTATATGCGGCGATTTCCTGAGGAGTGCAAGCGGCTCCAATGATGATTTCTTCGACAATGCCCTATTTAATGGAAATGTTGATTTTGATGGTGGGGGAAATGTTGGCTAGATTACCTTCTTCAAAAGCGTCGGGGGCAAGAATGGGATTGTTGAACCAATCGATCGGCCCGTATGGGATAAAATCTTTGGTTTTGACCGCGTAAATGGGATTTTGGCTAGGAGGCATAAGGGCTTCCTGTGGAAGGAAGAGTGCACAATGATGTAGTGCATCCCAGGGAGAGTCTGGGCATTGTAGCTATTCCAGTATGTCTTCATCACATTGGAAACAACGGGAATATAATGGATCGTGAGGAGTGATCTCAGTGATAGTGTGGTTGCCCCCTACTGATGAAATAGAGGGGGTAGTGCTAGGAGGTGGTGAGGGTTCACTAGACATAAACCATATGTTGAAGTACTGAGGGGTACCCGTGGTGGTTGGGTGACGAGTTCCCGTTGGGGAATGAATCGGGGAATTGGGTGGGTTACGGGGTAAATCCTTAGATACGTCATCTAGAAACCAAGGAGGTGTTGGGAGTGCCTCGGGTTCAGGGGAAATGACATGAAGATCCTCGAGTGGCGAGGTAAGGTCAATTATTGTCTCGGTGTGTTGGTGACGCCGAGCTAATTAATGTTGCCTATATGCGAGGATCATAGGACACTGGTATGTAAAATGAGCTAATGAATCGCAGAGAGAACAAGGGCATCTCAGAAATTCATTGACTGAAGTGGTGACATAGCGGATGTCAGTGATAGTTTATGAAGAGAACGTAGTAGGGCGTGGGTCGTTATGAAAGTTCTGGCGTACAACAGCTAATGTTTGTCGAAAATGTGGCAGTGCTGGGCAATGTTGGGTGTAGTGGCCATAATCGGAACAGATAGCACACGCGAATTTAGTCCTCAACCCTTTACTACTGGAAGGTTGTGTGGTAGTAGGAGGACTAGCAGTAGTGGTGGGTGTGGTTGGATTGGGGGGAATCAAATTCCATAATTCTGGTAGTGATGGGCAGTTGTTGGTTTGGTGACCCTCTTTCTCACATAATGCGCAAGGTGGTGGGATGCGTGGAGGAAGTGGAGCTGTGGGCTCCTTCTTCTTTCTCCTGCCCCCAGCTGTAGCAAGGGGGGTAGGGAGTATGGGGGTAGTGGGGTTGAGGGTAGGAATCATCATGGGGAGGCCTTCCTGTGGGGGAAAGGATGGGCGAGGAACCATCTCAAGTGGATGTAAATACCACACTGGGATTACTAACACCATATTAGGTAGTGTGAGCATTGCGGCTACCTGGAAAGCTTCAATACCGGGTGGAGGGTAAAAGAAGGGAACTTGAGTGAGGGGATGGGGAATTGTCTCCCAAATGGGATTATGCCCCTGAGGGGAGGTGAATTCGTGGACCGGAGGGGTCGACGATTGCGCAGGAGGCTCCTGTGGGAGTGGTTCTGCGACTATTGAGACATCAGGGATGATTGAAGCTTCCTGAGGAGGATGAGCATCCTCCATGTGAGTTCCGTTAGAGGAGATGATGCATACTTGACTAGGGGGAAGGAGTGGTGGTGCTCCATGGTACATCCCTAACAAGGATGGATCTTTGAAAATACCAGGACCCATCTCGACGAGTGGGTATGCATCTTTGTTGGTGTGAATGAGAGGAAGAATGTTATCAAGATTGGCAGATGGGTTAGGTTCGTAATGAAAAACTTGGTCAATGGTGACAATATTTCCATTGTGGGGGAACATGATTGTTCGAAAGATGGAAGATGCCACTGCCTTCATAGCATACATGTAGCTACGTCCAAACAAGATATTGTAATCAAGCTGAGCGTCGATAACTTCGATGTCAATGAGAATAGTTTTGCCCCAGAGTTCTACAGGGACATTTTGAAAGAGCGCTTCAGGAGATGATGGTCATCCGTCATAGGCTCGTAATGTGATGGCGGATGGTATGAGTTCCGGGGAACTAAGTTTTTTCCATACTGTTTTGGACATGATGCATGTAGATGCCCCCTCATCAATGATACACCGATGGACTGTGATGTTCCGTATTTTTACTAGTATTTGAATAGCGACCGCGATGAGAAGACACGGTTAGCAGCTATCAAGGTCAAAGGTGATGATTCGAGTATCTGCAGGGTTGACTTCCCCCAAGGAAGAAAGTAGTTATTTTCGTTGCGTAGGGAAAGTCTGGAGGACTTCCAAAACTAACACGGAAGCCGAGGATTGTGCTAAGTCATCTAGCAAGCTATAGTTATGATCCACCCTAGCTTGTGGGTTGTGAACATTTCGGCGTAAGGGAATGTGAGGTATGCGTAATGGTGGTTCAGAGGAAGGGCAAGGGGTTACCATCGGGGGTCCTGTTGGTGTAGGATTTGTCTCTGGAAAGATAGGAGTAGACTCAGCTGGATACTGACGGTTCTGTGTTTGTAGAAGGATTTCTTCCTCACTGGTGAGGAGAATCGTTCGGTCTGCTGGATTGTGGGGGTTGTGGTATGGGCCCACCTGAGGTGGTAGATGCTGCGTGTTCTGTTGGGTGTTTATTACACCTTGATGTGGGATAGGATTTTGCAGTACAGTGGGAGTGGGTTGTTGCACGTATTGCTGTTGTGCCTGCTGCGGGGCAGGTTGCGCAGGAGAAGGGGGAAGGCTTCCAGAGTCTTTCAACCATTTGAAATCAACGATTTGGGGGCAATGGTGAGTCTAATGACCGAACTCACCACAAAGGGCACAAGGGAAAATGGTTTTCACATTATTTCACCCTTGGCATTTATTGTTATTGCCCCCTTGGGGGTTTTGGTTCCCTTGGTTCTGGTTTCCCCCAGTGGGTTGATGCTGTGGGGGTTGATTCCCACCTTGACCAGGATTTTTGTTATTCCTGTTCTGTCCTTTCTTCTTGGCATTGTTTAGTGGATGAGTTGGATTGGCTGTGTTCAATTGTTTAAAATTTTGGTATTGTTGAGCAGCAGAGGGTTGAACAAAGTTTAGCCTCACATGAGGATGTGGGGGAGCCATGGGTTGTGGAGGACTAGTAAATGGAAAGTATGGATTCTGTGGTGGCACTGCTCCATAAGGTACATAGGAAGGCCCAACGCTATCACTAGTACTATAAGTTGATGTGGAGGGAGGGCTACTAGTGGTTGGGGGAGGTGGATGTATGGGAGGTGTCGGTGGTGGTCCACTAATGGGTGGAGGTATAGCAATAGGGTATGGCTGTTGATAAGGGGGTGGGGGGTAATAAGAAATGCCCCCATATGCCGGTGGGTATTGGGGTGTCCCATACATCGGTGGTGGTTTGGGTTGTGGACCATGGTGTGTGGTGGCACCTATTAGTCTGTCTGCTGAGTGAGACATCCCAAGTTTGTATTGACCAAATGGCACAGGTTTTGGAAGATCAGGAAGTACTGTGTATAAGTACCCCGACTGTGTGTAAATGAGATCATACTTTTGGGATTTACTGATGGCTTCTTCTTCTGATTGTGGGAAGGTGGAAGCTACATCCTTTCCAAGGAGAGTGACAAGTGATCTAAGAAACCATTCAAGGCATTGTTGCTTGGTGGTTTCTGCTTTACACAAACTACGTCGCCTACGCCACTCATGAATGTGGTCAGCGATGTGGGTGGCTGAGGTCTGTTTGAAGTTAGACAGTAGTTCTAGACCATTGTCATGGGGGATAATTGGAAGAAAGTTAAGAACGCTTTGGCCAATGACTCAAAGGTTGTGTGGGACCCTGATTTTTCTTTGACATACCATTTGGCTGATGGGCCAGTAAGTGTGCGTTGAAATAGTCACAGTCTGATAGAGTCGTCCATGATGCTATTGGAAGAACACCATAGATGAAAATTCATGACATGGTTGGCGGGGTCATCCCCTGCCTTTCCTTCAAACTTTGGTATGTCTGAAGGAAGCTTTGTTGGCATTGTAGGCCATGTGGCGTCATGCAATATAGGATCATTAGTAAGCTTGGTGAGATCCGGTATGTTGAGAGAGACCAAGTATTGCATCTGTAGTGGGGTGGGAGGGTTAGCTCCAGCCATAGTGTGTTGTGAACCTGACCCTTGATGGGGACTAGGTGGGTTGGTGCTCCCTCCTTGAGAGGAAGTGGGTCCCCTGCTTCCATGCAAAGGAGAGCGAGTAAACAGATGACCTTGGGAAGTGGACCCAAGTAAGGTAGAACCAAGAAACGTTGATCCTAATATGGTAGCACTCACAGGAGTGTGTGAAGGAGGTACCGATGAGCGGGTATGACCAGATACTCCCCCTAAGATAGGAGGAAGGTTGAGAAAGCGTTGTGAACGACGGGGGTTCTGTGGTTCCCCTATGATGTTGGACTAGTTGTGTGAAATGTGTGCAAAAAGTGGTGAGAGAAAAATAGAAACAAGAGTCTTTGCTATGACTTTTACACAATATATATATCAAAGTCAAACTATAATTAGATGTGCATCATACATAAATGAGAAAGACGTATATATGTGGGTAAGGGGTTTTTGTCCACGTGGGGGAATCAAAAAAGAAAGCAAATGCTCGTGTCCTAGAAGACGTAACGTCCTTCCTCTCAAATAGAACTGGACCTTCCAATAGTACTCAACAGTGGGGTCTGAAGTCACCAGAAGAGAAACTAGTGAAGGATGAAGCAATTGGTTATAATGAGGGGTAAAGGGGGCATATCCTGAAAGAATTGGCGATACTTCCCAATAGCCACACAAAATCCAATCAAGGTGCGATTGCAACCCACAATCACCACCTGGGTAGATGTCCTAAAGTTGGTCACTAGGTACCTCGGTCCAAGTGCGGCATTTAGATTTTCGGCCTAATAAATGGGTCATGGGCTGGATCCCATCCAAGAGGTGGGTGCCTCAAGGGGGGATGCACAGAACAACCGAACCTCGGCCTTCGACCCTTCACGGGTATCTCCCTGCCTTATGGTGATTGGAACACTGGACTTGGAGAATTTGAAGTTCCCTATTTGTCAACTTCTATGTTTGAAAGTGTGAGAACCAGATAATGGGGAGTTATTTGGATACCTATCCCCGAAATCCTACCTAGACTAAAAACTTCTTTTGGCACCTACTGTGGAGGAAAATTTAGTGAGTTTTTATAAATTTTTTAGATGAAGTTGTTTTGTGAGGCTGGGGGTGAAAACCAACCTCATTTGATTAAAAGTGGGAGTGGATAGACTTATCAAGAACATATGGGGTGTTTTTATAATCCCTTTGGAGGAAACCTACTTCGACCTCCACGTTTCGAGAAGAGTCTATGTGTGTGGAAAAGTGACTTTTGTGTGTGAGTGAAAGTGCGCCAAATTTTAGCTTAATTAGATGTCACCTTGTTGCATGTGGACTTCGCTTGGTCCTTATAAGAGTGTAATTACCTAATTAGCTAGATGTCATTGGTACAACCTTGCGGAATTTTAAAATCCCTAGGAAACTAGCATGTGGACATGTGGTCTGTTACTATCCTTTATCTACCTATGTGTGAGTTAATCTAGAAAAAGCATGAAACTATCCTTGATTGAACATGTGGGAATGTGTTGGCCCGTTACAACCTTTAAACTCTCCTAGTTTTTTGATCTATGAAAGAAAAATTCCAACCACTATCCTACTTTTGTGACATGTGGGAATGTATGGGCCCATTACAAATTTAGGATATGTTTGAAAAATGAAACTAAGAGGGGTCCCAAAAGGGCCTTTGTCCTCTCCTAAAGGTTTTGAAATTTTGTTAAGAGAGATGAGATTGTTTTCGCAATCTCTTTCTGGTTCTCAAGATCGCTTGAAGGTGCAAGAGAAGAGCATACTCAAGATTGTTACTTCAACTTCAAGTCCCAAAATGTGAGTTTAGATGTGATTAAAATTGATGTTCTCCTTAGACTTATAAATCAAAGCAAGCCATCCACGTGGCAAAAAGCAAATGAGGGAAAATGATTTTTATCCACCTAAGTGCCTATGTTTGTTTGACTATCCCCTTTATAAGTTGAGGGGTCTAAGTGGTGCAGTATTTAGAACATACATAACATCATTCTTAAGAAGGAAAATTATTTTCCCCACATCCAAGACCTTACAATGAAAAATTTAGTTCAGATGCGTGGTCTCCAGTCTAGACAGAGGTGCATATAGTGCCTGCGCGCTGACAAAATTGAGAGAGAAAGCGCATGCGCGCAGAACGAAACTATTGCACAGGCACATGCACACACGATGCACGTCTGTGGGGTGAGATACCCGCACGCCTGTGACAAGCGGCCGAGAAGAAAAATCCGGATGGATTTCTCCCAATTCTCTTGTGAATTGACTGGTTAGCAGGTCGGCAGAGGCTGGTTTGTGAACCTGCAAGTTAATGAAATCAAAAGGAAAGCAAAATGAACCCAAATGAGGGAGGAATTGATACCTTCTCCCCAGTAGAGTCACCAATCTGTTTACACCCAATTCGTCACTTGGTGAGAAAATAAAGGGTGCTTACATGCCCAGTTGGGTCTTGCTAGGCATGACAACTGTAGAGGAAAGAGTTAGAAAAACAACAACAAAACTATAAGCAAGAATTAAATTAAAACAAACTAAAACTATGAGCATATGGATAAAGAAATAACAAACAAAAAAATACCAATATCACCAATGTTTTTAGGCTGATCAATTGATGAAATCCAAAGCACAATGAAGAAAGGGGACTTGAGTCCCTTCTTTCTCCAATGGAAGGCTCTTGAGGCCCTCACAAACTTGCTCTCCTTACAATAAGAAAATGAGAATGATGGTGAAAGAACTCCTAGCACATCCACCCAATAGAGAAGTGGATAGCTCAGCGAAATGGTGCTAATGTGTTATTGTCAAGGAGTGAGTCCTTAAAACAATCTAAGCAGTATAACATTACATGAAATTCCTTGAGAAAATGATGTTTCTTCATGGCTTTTTATAGCATGGTATTGGGTGATTATGTAACTCCTTTGAGGTGTGAAAAGGGGATCTTTAGTGCTCAATTAGGTCTTTGAATAGCCTACCATGCAGATTCAGCTTAGATTTGGGGTCAAATCGGCTTGGGAGCTGATCCATTAGTGGTTGGGAGGCCGACCAATTTCAATAAATGCACCGTTTAGCAGGTGCGCGGGTTTTTGCACCAACAGCCGTGCATCGTGCATGTATGCATGCATGGTACATTCTTGTTCCGCGCATATGTGCATGCACCCAGGTTCTGTAAAGTGCCCTTCAATTTTTGGTTACTTTGTATAGTTTTTGACCCTTTTGCAATGCTGTGAAATTAATCCAGTGCCATGAATGACTTCATTCCTATTTTGATGATGCTGAGTTCTTGTCGCCATGTGCGGAAAAAATTTCACTAATAACATTAGGTCTCATATATTATGATTTATGTGGGCCCATGCCTGTTCAATCTACAAATGGTAATAAATATCTGTTGACTTTTATTGATGACTACACCAGGATGTGTTGGGTTTATCTGTTGAAAGAGAAATCTCAGGTTTTTGCAACTTTTAAGAATTTTCATTTATGGATTACAAATGAAACTTAACTTAATATTGGAACTCTATGATCAGATAATGGTGGTGAATACACCTCTAATGAATTTGAAAAGTACTTAAAAAATAATGGTATTAAACATCAGACCACCGTCCCTTATACTCCACAACAAAACGGTGTAGCAGAGCACATGAACAAAACTTTGCTTAATATGGTAAGGTCAAAGATGTTTTTTCAAAATGTCAGGTTGATGTTTTTTGGAGAAGTAGTACTTTGTGCCTTTTGTATTTGGAATCATTGTCCTTCTACTGCCATCAATAATAAGTCCCCTTATGAATTATGGTATAATCATCTTCCTGCTGTTCAACATTTCAAAGTTTTTGGTTCTCCATGTTATGCTTTAATTCATAAACAACAACACGACAAATTGGGTGCAAGAATTCGCAAATCTATTTTATTGGGGTATTCTAATACCTCCAAAGCTTATCAATTGCATGATGAGGAAAACAATAAATTTATTGTTTCAAGAGATGTTGTTTTTCTCGAATTTGCTAAAGATGCTTCTACTATTGATAGGCAATTCAATCATTTGGATATATTATCTTCCAGGAAGTTTTGTTATGAATGGGATAATGATCTCCCACATCCTAAAGGGGGGATTCGTATTCTAGACTAGTTTGTGGATTTTCCTTCAACAACACCAGAGAATGAGACCACATCAAAGAATGAAGAAAAATTAGTTGATAGCAATGTTTTTGATGATAATAATGTTTTTGTAGAAGAACAATTGGTTGATAATAATGTTCCTACCGAGGAAAAATTAGAGGATAATAATGGTCCTGAAGAACCTATTTTAAAGACTCTTGAAACTGAGAAAGCATTGCAACAATCAGTACGCAGATCAACACAAACCAAGACAATGCCAAAAAGGTATTGTGAATTTGAGTTAAATTTTTCTGTTGTTAATGAACCTACTACTTTTGAAGAAGCCACTAGTTGTAATGAATGGAGAGATGCAATGAAAAAAGAGTATGATTCTCTTATTAAAAATGGCACTTGGAGGTTGGTGGATCATGCTATTGGCATCAAACCAATTTGTAGTAAGTGGGTTTATAAAACTAAATATAAAGATGATGGTTCTCTTGATAAGCACAAAGCAAGACTTGTAGAAAAGGGGTATGCATAAAAATAAGGTATTGATTATACAGAAACATTTTCTCCTACAGCAAAATGGGGCACTATTAGAACTTTATTTTCTCTTTTAGCTCAAAAAGGATGGAAAATACATCACATGGATGTAAAAATTGCCTTCTTAAATGGAGATTTAAAAAAAGATGTCTATATGTTGTAGCCAGAGGATTTTTCTGTTAAAGGAAAAGAGAATAAAGTATGCAAATTGATAAAATCATTGTATGATTTAAAACAAGCACCTCATGCTTGGTATGAAAAGTTAACTAAACATCTTCTCAAGTTGAATTATAAGCATTTCAATCTAGATGATGCAACTTTATTTGTTAATAAATTTGGAAGATCAGTTGTATATCTAGTTGTCTATGTAGATGATTTTCTTATCACTGGAAATAATGATGATTATATTGCATCTATTAAAAAGGAGTTGCAAAATGTTTTTGATATGACAGATTTGGGATTACTACATTATTATCTAGGGATCAAAGTAGATAAAAAACTGAAGAACATTTTTATTTCTCAGAAGAAATATATTGGAGAACTATTGAGAAAATTTGAGATGAAGGATTGTAATCTTGTTTCTACTCCAATGGAGTAGAATTTAAAGCTTACTTCAAATGAAGGTAGTGCATTTTAAGATCCAACAAAGTACAGACAACTTGTTGGAAGTTTAATTTATATTACTACTACTCGTCGTGACATAACTTTTGTTGTAGGAATACTTTCCAAGTTTATCGATCAGCCCTGTGAAGGTCATTGAACAGTGGAAAAATGAGTGCTCAAATATTTAAAAGGCACTCAATCATATGGCATCAAATATTCTAAATTTTTAGAGTTCCATCTCATTGGTTATTCATATTCTAACTTTGACGGAGATAAAGAGCATGGGGTGTCTACTTCAGGTTATTTGATGAATCTTGGATGAGCAGGCATCGCCTGTAGATCATGAAAGAAATCTATTCCTACTGACTCTACAACTGAAGTTGAATATGTTGCAACATATCAAGCCACAAAAGAAATCATTTGGCTTTAGAAAATTCTTGAAGACTTGCAGGAGAAACAAATGACTTTGACGCCTCTATTTGTTGACAATACTTCTGCAATACAATTGGTCAAAAATCCTAAATTCCATGATATAACCAAACATATCAACACCAAATATCATTTGATTCGACATCATGTTGAGGCCATAACTATTCATCTCAATCATTGTTACACTTTAGAGAAAATTGCGGACATCTTTACTAAAGCTTTGGGTCGAGAGAAATTTGAAAATTTTTGAATGATGCTTGGGATGAAAAATGTCCCTTCGGATTAAGGGGGGAATGTTAACTAATCTGACAGTTATTTCGTTCAACTCCCTAACTATCCGTGTAACTGTAACAATCTACAATTATCCTGCAACTATCTACAACTGTCCACTTATACTATATATATTCTCTTTTCATTAATAAAAATACATCTATGTGCTTGGTGTTAACTGTGGAGTTTTTTATCTGTCCTGTGTACAAATTTTCATCCAAGCAAGTGAGAAAGTGTGCTAAGTTTTTAATAAGTTAGGTGTGGGATTGAAATATGTGTATTTCCTATGGTCCTTACAAATATCTTTTACCTAGCTTACTACGTGTCATTGGTACAACCTTGCGGAATTTTAAAATCCCTAAAGAACTAGCAATGTGGACATATGGCTCCTTTACAAATCCTTTAAACTCCCTAAATGTTGTTTATACTAAGAAATATTTGAAACTATCCTAGATTGCAAGCATGTGGGCATGTATGGGCTTGTTACTTTGATCTTTAAGCTTCCCTAGATTGTGATGTAAACTAAGAAAGAAATTTAAAAAACTATCCTAAGTTTGCAACATGTGGGTATGTATGGCTCGTTACAAAAATTTAAGATGATTTCAAAAACTAAGAGGAACCCTAGGGGGGCCTTGTCCTCTCCTAAAGATTTTTGTTAAGGGAGATGGAATGTCCCTTTAACCACCTTTCTGATTCTCAAGATCACACTAGGGTGCGAGAGAAGAGCATACTCAAGGGTCAAAGTTAACTTCAAGTCCCAATGTAAGTGATTTATGTATGATATAAATAATCTCAACTTAAAATTTTACAAGACAAACAAGCCATCCATGTGGAAACCAAAGAAAAAGAGGATAATTTTTGTTCTTTTTACCCCCTAATTACCTATGTTAGCTAACCTTTCATATGGGAAAAGACTCTAAGTGGAGTGCATGTGTCTTACAAAGTGCATGAAAGCAAAAATCTGAAGGCTAGGGGCCTTCAAATCATCATAAAAACCCTTACAATTTTGAAACATTGGAGATATGTGTGGGTTACAACTCTGATAGGCGCATAGTGGGTGCACAATGCACAAAATTCATAATGCAAAGAAGACTCTGGCGTGCACAGTGTGCGTTTGTGGGTAGGAAAAGCCATGCACTTTCTGTCATGCATCGGGGGAGAAATTTCCAAGTGAAATACTTCTTTCCCAACTCTGAATTTTGACTTTTGTAGGTTGGGATAGGATGGTTTGGGTACTTGCAAGACAAATTGATAAAAAATAAGTGCTCTCTAAGATCAAATAGGGAGGAATTTGATATTGATCCCTAGTATAGTCGCCAATATGTTGTGTTCATTTTGTCACTTGGGTGGTCAAAACAACAACACTTGCTTGTCTAGATGAGCCTGCTAGACAAGACATAAGTTTGTGAGTGGGTTAAACAAGCCAAAAAAATGTATAAACAAATAAATAAAACTAATACAACTTAGATATAAAATTTAGAAAGCATGAGAAACTTAGAACCATAAAAATCAACCAATGACCAACGTAATGCTACCAATGGATCAATAGATTAGTAGGAAAAACACCGTAGAGAAAAATGAGAACTTATGAGTCCCCTCTTCCTCCTTGGGAGGTGTCTTGAGTTCCCTAATGGAGAGCTCTTCATACAATGGAAGAAATTGCAAATGCTAAAGAACAACAATGCTTATTCCCTTAATAGGTGAGTGGAATGGACTATTGCAATGATGCTTGAAGGCTCCAAGGAGAAAAGAGGATTCTCAAGTAAGAATTCTTGCAGCATAACAATACTATGAAGATATTGGTTTCTTAGTGCACCCATGGCTCTTATTTATATCATTTCTTCAAGGAAAAATGTAATTGGTTATTGGTGGTCCATAAGTGGTTGAGGGGTCGACAAGATCCATAAATGTGTCGTTCATAGAAGTGGACATCTTTTCTTGTACAGAGTCACACACTTGGTGCATTGTGTGCTTTGAGGTATTTGTTGGCCCATGCATATTGCGCATGCTTCCTTTGGTGAATTTGCGCATGTCAATTTTTTGACCCAATTGTATAGTTTTTTTCCTTTTTAATGCATTTCAATGTTGTAGGTGCACTAATTGTTGCTGGCATTGATGTGTTTCCTTAACATTTGTGTGCAATGTTGCAGATGAGTTTTCAATGATAACACAATGGCTAGAACGAATTGAATGGAGTCCATATTTTCTATAGGAGTAAAGGTCTCATCATAACCTATCCCATGAATCTGTTGAAATCCTTTTGCAACTAATATTTCCTTGTACCTTCTTACATGACCATATACTACTATGTTGGTCATATAGACCCATTTTCATATGAAAATTTTCCTCTCTAGTGGAAGTGGAACCAGATCCCAAGTTTTATTATCCAGGAGTGAGTCATACTCCTCCTGCATGGTTGATTCCTATAATGAATCTCCCACAACCTCATTGTACATCTATAAATTAGAACATTGAACCATATAGCAATTCATGGGAATCATTTTTTCATAAGATGAAATTATATTAGAAGTCTCCTCATGTTGAGATCCATTCCTTGAATTCAATGGATGCCCTGCAAGTTCTCTACTACTTGAAGTGTGGATTGTTCCCACTTGGGCATCTGTTGAAGCTTTGGAGCTAGCTCCTCATTTGGATTTACTACTTGATATTTTCCATGTACATAATCCTATGAATCTGAGTCTGAATGTGTAGCATCTGAGTGTATGGAATCATCATTTATGATGTCTGGAACTGCTAGAAGAACAATAGTTTTTGTAAGTTTCATTGGTGGTTCATCCAAATAAATCTCCTCAAACTTAACACTAAGATCAATGATGAGTCGGTTTGTAGAGGGATAAATCAACATGTACCTCTTCACATCATTTCGATATCCCACAAAGATGGAAAATGTGCTTTGTGGATCTAATGATTTCCTCTTTTCACAAGGAATATGGTCACATGTGCGAGATCCAAATATGCAGAAGTGTGTGAAATATAGTTTGTCACATGTCTAAGCCTCAAAAAGTGTCATGTCCTTAATAGATATATGAGGAGACATGTTCTATATGTAAGTAACACAATTAAGTGACTCAACCAAAACTTGGAAGGAAGATACCTCACATGCAACATGCAACTAGTCATCTCCTTGAGAGATCTGTTCTTACATTCAACAAATCCATTCTAATGTGGAGTGTATGGAACTGTATGTTTCAACTGGATACCAACCTCATGAAAAATATTTTTAACATCTTTTTTGATATACCCCCCCCATTGTCTGTATGGAGGATATTTATCTTCTTCCCATTCTGTGTCTCTACTAGAGCTTTGAAGCCTTTGAGATGTTCAAAAACTTCAGAATTTTTTCTGAGAAAATAAACTCAAGCATAACATGAGTAATCATCAATAAATGTAAGTACATACCTTACTTTGTTGATGTATGGATGTGGAAATGGACCCATGAGATCACTGTGAACAAGCTCCAAGGAAGAGGAAGCTCTCTTTACCTTCCCCTTTTCAAACTTCTCTTCATGATTATTTCCAATAATGCATCCTTCACAAACCCCTTAAGAAAAGTGAATGTCTGGAAAGCCTTTGGCCATTTCTTTCTTTTCAATTTGTTGCATGTACCTAAAGTTTAAATGACCAAATATTGTTGAATTTGTACTTATACATCTAGTAGTTACATTTCTTCTTTATTATTACAATCATTTAACACATTAGCTACATAAATAATATTATTGAAAGAGAGGAAATCACATAAACAATAGAGGCACAAAGATTATCTATGGAAACCATCATGGGGGAGAAACCCCAGCAAAAACTTCCTCAATATAGATAGATCAAATACCGAGCAGAATATCCTCCTCTACTCCTTCACTAGGAATAGTAGAGCACTACTTAACCAAGACACAAACCAAGAACCCTCCTTTACATCACACTTAGCTACAGTAGCAGTTCCTCCAAGACTTGCACACTTCTTCATAACTGCAGAGATAGTGTGGTAAGTGTTCAAATGAGACACCATCCTCACATATAAACAAAAGTTGTGAGGTGGTGCTAGGGTTGTGAATTTTTACTTGGTGGAGTCGACTTCTCATAGAAGTGGCTAAAACCACTTTACAATTACTAGGGGATGAATTTACAAATATCACCATACAAATACATGTTGACCAATCCAAAAAAGGGGATTTGATCTTATACAAGACGTGAATTGATCAATCCACAAAAGGGGATTTGATCTTATACAAGACCTGAATTGATTAATCCACAAAAGGGGATTTGATGTATACAATAATGACTCAAATATAAGTAGAGTATTCTTCAAAGTTACAATAATTCAACACTCCCCCTTAACAAGAAGGGTATTCCACTGACAACATTAATAAAAACTAATTAGACTCAATACATCATCAAGAGGAGGCAACATCGTCATCAACATCGAGAACACTGTCAGGCATATCTATAGTTCATCGAAATATTTTTCTCATCATCAACATCATTAGAATCTGAACATCATCATCATCTGTAGCATGGAGCTGAAGTGACATCATCATCATCAACAACATGAAGCTGGAATATCAAAATCGATAGCATGAAGTTGGAACATCAACATAAACAACACGAACCTGGAACATCAACATCAACAAAACGAAGCTGGAATAACAACATCATCAACACAGAGCTAGAAAAAGATCATCAACAAAATGAAGCTGGAACAACAACATCTATATGTGGAAACAAAATGAGGCAGGTGCATCAACAACAACATTTGTGGTAATTTAACAGACTCTCCTTACCGAACCTTCGGGATCTACCAGGAATAATAATATTCGAGAGGATATAAAATCCTAACAAGCTACCACGTGGTACTTTGACAGACCATCCTTACCAGACCTTTGAGATCTTCCGATTAATAATAATATTCCCTAGGATATAAAATCCTAATAATATACCACTACTAACCACAACTAGAATATACATGCACATGTACTCTGACAGACCATCCTTACCATACCTTCAGGATCTACCTAGGGATGATCAGTCCCCTAGGATATAAAATCCTAACTGAGATACTTGTTTTTGGTTAGGATACCATAGTATCGTCAACATCACTCCCCATTTTGAGGGATTTCCTTTCAAACTACACCAAGCTTGTGTCGAAAGTAATCAAGCTTCACATGAGACATAGGATTAGTAAACACATCTGTAAACTGCTCATATGTTCCAACATATTTGAGCTTTATGACTCCCTTCTGCACTAAGTCACGAATGTAGTGGTACCAGAACTCAATGTGCTTCTTCTTATCATGGAACACTAGGTTCATTGTCATCTTTATGCAACTCTAGGTATTACAAGAGATCATGGTAGAATCCAGCTCTAGGTCAAATAGACCTATCAACAACTTCTGAATCCATATGGATTCACAACTCGCAGATCATGATGCAACGTTCTCTACTTCTGTCGCACTGAGAGAAATATTGGATTGCTTCCTGTGTTTCCACAAAGTCATGGCTGAACCTGAACTGAAACAACATCCTAAATTTCTTTTTCTGTCTAGAGAACTTCCATCCCAATCTGAATCAATATAACCATACAATATGAAGTTGTTGAAGTTTTACTTATAAAACTAGCAATTATTGTTCTTCTTTATTATTACAATCATTTAGCACATTAGTTGCATAAATAAGATTACTGAAAGAGAGGAAATCACAAAAACAATAGAGACACACAAATTATCCTGGGAAACCCTCATGGGGGAGAAAACCAAGGAAAAAATTCCTCAATATAGATATACAAAAGACTGAATAGAAGATCCTCCTCTACTGCTTCACTAGGAAGAGTAGCACACTACTTAACCAAGACACATACCAAGAACTCTCCTTGACATCACACTTAGATGCAATAGCACATCCTCCAAGACTTGCACACTTCTTCATAGTTGTAGAGATAGTGTGGTAAGTGTTCAAATGAGACACTGACCTCACATATAAATACAAGTTGTGAGGTGGTTCTAGGGTTGTGACTTTTCACTTGATGGACTCGACTTCTCCTAGAAGTGGCTAAAACCACTTTACAATTACTAGGGGTCGAATTTAAAAATAACACCATACAAATACATGTTGACCAATCCAAAAAAGGGGATTTGATCTTATACAAGACCTGACTTGATCAATCCACAAAACAGAATTTGATTTATACAATAATGACTCAAATATAAGTAGAATATTCTGTGAAGTTACAATAATTCAACAAATCTCTCATGCCATACTCTACTACTATCATCAACATGCGTTAGTATTAAAGAGGAGTTATGGTCAACATAATTAGTGAATTTCTACAACCTTGATTTGTGATCTACCTCACCAATTGAAATAATTGAATTGTTATGCATGTCAATTACATAAACGAAATCTGATGTAAATTCAACTATTTTACATGTTTGAGTGATCTCATAAACTAAGAGAAGATTTATAGAAATATTTGGAACATTTTAAAAATTCTCAAAACTAGCATTAGGGAGTTCCACTCTTCCCTCTCTTGCTACTACTACTAGAGTATCATCCCCCATGAGAATAGGGGGTCTTGAGAATGAACTCAAAGAATTAAAAAAATCCTCTTTCATTGGCATATGATGTGATGTGCCAAAATCTATAATCCATGAATCAAATGAGGAATTAATTGCAACCAGAGCATGATGATTACCTTTAGTAGGATCATGATCTTCTTCATTATTTTTCTTGGCTCCTTCAAGAATTAATTTTCCAAGGTTATTCTTCTTAAGTGCATGTGCCATAAGATTGATTTTCTTCTTCATGCATGTGGATTCTTCATGATTTGGTTTATTAAAATAAGTGCATTTCTTTCCTTCTTCTTGTTCTTCTCTTTTTAATTTGAAGATTCTTTGGAACCTGAAGAATCCTTGAAGGGTTTGGAATATCTTTCCTTTTATTATGTTTCTCCTTTCCTTTATGTTTGGATTTTTTATTGGATGACCCTTTTCCATCATGCATGGTGAGTTCATGTGATTTGGGTTACTTAATTAGACCCATGTGAATGAGTTTCATCTACTCATGTGTGAGAGAATCAATGAACTACTCCATGGTAGGAATCTTCCACTTTCATCCCAAGAGATATCTTCCAAAATGGAAAGTGGAGACATAGACAACATATTATGGTCCTAGCTTAGCCATTATTTCTAGAATAAGTGGGTCCTATTGTTTATACTTATCAATACCACATTATTCCAAGCTCAATATCAAATATTTAAACTTGGTAAATAAATCATGTATATTATCAAAACTTTTAGGATCCAAGGTATTCAACTCTACCTCAAGCATATGACCTCTCATCTCATCTTGCTTTCCAAAGAGACTTTTGCAGGTGGTCCATATCTCATTTGGAGTCTTTCATTTGGCAATATGAAACCATAAATAAGATGAAATTAATTCAAGAAGAAGTCTCATGGCCTCATCCTTACAATTCACTGATATGGATTTCTCAACCATTGATATAGGTTTTGTTTTTGTTGCCATCATCAAATTCTACAATCATTTTCTTTTGAGTTGGAATTCAACCTTTGTATTCCAATAAAAAAAATGTATAGTGTGAGAATTATCACCAAATTTGACTGAAGAATTTGTGTCATATCCATCCCTCTTATTGCTTCTGAAAACCCTAAAAATGAACCCTCAATTTGCAAGTGAATATCCTAAGAAATTATTGCAAAAAAATCAATTTTAGAAGAGTTATGCACCCTCTTTGAAGGACGCACTACGACACTATGGTACCCTATTGGAAGACCACATTGTGACTTTTTCTCACCATGTGTGAAGGCCACAAAGCAACATTTTTTGCACACTATGTAAGGCTAAAGTGTGACACTTCTTGTGAGACTTGAAATTTCATAAGTTTGTGTGCGACTGTCGCACCTTTCAACATGGAGAGGGTACGAAACTATCAGATACACAGATTATGCTTGTCCAAACTCTGATTTCTTGCTTCTCTGGATTTTCTAGTTTTAGTCAAGTAGATTGGCTTTGATACCATGTCAATGTTTCATGGAAACATGCACATGAGACATAGGTAAAGAATATATATATATATATTATCAACAAAAGGACGAGAGATTCAATATGGAAGAATGAGAAAATATATTCACACTACTTCAATGAGCTAATCAATAATGAATACAATGAATGGATGACATACACTCATATAGGACAGAAAATTCCATAATTAAGAAAAGTGAAGAAGAAATGAGGTTTTCTTAGGAATGCATGCATAATAGTGATGGTCTAAAATAGAAAGTCTAAAATAGAACTAGCTCAAGTAAACTCCCATTGAACTAGTGAGTTGAAAATAGAAATATTTCCAACAACTTGCACACATAATAAGAGTAATAATAATAATAATTGTTGTTTTTGTTGTTACACATGCAATGAAATGAATTTTGGTTGATTTATGTATATAGAAATTAAAAAGTTGAAAGATAGAAAAATATTGACCAATAAGTACAGATGAAAAATCATCTCTAATAAACAAGAAGCAAGTAACAATCATTGATCAATTGCATTGTGTTAGACAGGTAATCCTTGGGATCACATTATTGTAATAATAATAATGTAAATATGAAGATTTGTAGGTGATAGGAAGAGTCATGTGTTTGAGAAGAAAAATTCTACCTTTTATTGTATTTATACACCTCACATGTTAATACAATACACATCAGTGGAGTTACAATTTCTACAAATGTTTGTTTTGATAGTGGTATCAGAGTGTAGGCTAACTCCATTTCTTCTCGAGGAATTTTATCTCCCCCAATGTACATAAGCACCTCCTTGTATACTCATTTGACCTTTGACACATTGAGTGATTCCTTCTCCTACATGTGTTTCAATCATTACTGTATGCCTTTTTTTCTACTCCTTATCACCTGTTACCCCCCCATGCCTAGGGGTAACTAGAGGATATCATGTCTCATGGCTTGGAATGGATACAATGATCCCAACCAAAATTATTATTAGCATGTCCACAGATGGCATCCCAATATCCCCCCTCATTTTCCTTTACAACTACAGGTCAACTAAGGCTCATCACATCCAAGCAACCTAGTGTATGGGAGATGGTAAGCTAGTGTCACAATGAGGTAAATTATTCCTTCTTTCATGCAGAGTTTTTTTATTAACTTATTGAGCATGTGGATGAGGATATTTGGTTGAAGTTGGATATTGGATCATTGTCTTGGGAACTGTGTTAGTTTCCTTGTTTCAGCTTTGTGGTCAACTTCTATTCCCTAGTCCCGTGTTATCATTACCTAGGGAAAAGGGGTACTATTGGGGGGCCCTCACAAGGGTAACACTATGTTCCCCACCATATTTAAGACTTTCCATCCTGGATCCTCTCATAGTGTACCAAAATTATGTAATGGGTCATTTCCATCCTCTCATGAGAAGAAGGGTATAAATGCCCATAGATTGATGCAACTAATATATACATTCAATACACAATAAATGATAAATGTCATTAAATATTTAGGCTAACTTGATCTCTAAACCCTAATGGTAATCTTCCCTATCCAAATGTGAATGAATGCACCAAATTCTAAACGACTATAGCCTAGGATGTGACACTTCATTAACTATGACATCATCTTCTAGGGTTTCATGGAATTCAGGTTTGATGGAGAGTTGGGGTACTATTGGAGAAGGCTATTTTGGGAAATGTGTAGCAGTTTTGGAAGATAGTTGGAGTGTGTTCCAGGAAAAAAGGAAAAGTAGCATTCTAGAAGGTAGAGATATCATCACGCTAAGAATTAAGGGAAAAAATGTGAAGAAAGAGGAAAATAAAAGTCAGATAGAAGGAAAACACGACGAGGAACAGTTGGATCGAGGACTAACTGTGCACATGAGGTTGAAATTTGGAAAATATATACACTTAGGGTTAGGTTTTTGGTCATGATGTAATGGATTTATCCCACTTTTGTATTATAAATACATATTGTATGATGTAGCTAGGATATATGTAATCTTTGAAGCATGTTTTTGGATGAGTTTTGAGTCGCGGTTTCTAGTTTTTGTTGAGAGTTGTGGAGCTCATGTTGAGTCATTTTTGGGAACATATGGATTGTAACTGAGGGCCAGGTTGCAATATATGGAGCTTGGTACAACACTGGTCATCCTCACATACACATAGACATATTTTTGATGTAATGTGTGCAACGCACTAATTTGATGAAGATGAATAAAGAAGCATAGAATGTAAAATATTTTTGGATGTAGCCCACGGGTGGTGAACCATGGTAAAACACTGTGAAAATGTGTGGAATGTTGATTTTATTTCTGTTATAATGAATGAATGAATCTGTTATATTTAATTTACAGAGTGCATTAGATTAGTTATGTTATTTTACTGCATAATGCATATTAAGGAATGAATATGGTTATAGAAAAGTAGATATGATATATATAGGATAGAAAGAATGTCTAACATCCCCATGAGCACCATCCCCTCCATGAATGTAGACATATGGGTCCTGCATCCACCCATAATCCATCTCGAGTGATACAACGATGTGTAGTATATGCGTAGTGTTTCCTTCTAGTCTCCAAAATGGTCAATGGTTTGTAGGGTTTTGTTGGAAACATAAAGGTAGAATCTGGGTCAGCCCAAACATCCAACATGTATCAATGATGACTAGCATGACCTTGGATGAGTAGAGGCATCATTTTCCATCACTTCACTCTTGATTAGTGCCACATGGTCTTTGAAGGTCTCTTCCTTACCTAGGAAGGATCAACGTCTCACATGTGTGGCCCTTTTATGATGTATTTTTCGTTTTAGCATTTTTGTAAAGGAAAAATGAGGGATCATCCCCACTTCTATTTCAGTATTGACATATGTTGACAAAATAGCTAGGATAGCCTCATATAATAAGGATAATGCTAGCCTTTTCATTTCTCATCATCACTCCTCACCATTGTGGGGCTACACTTCTATTTTTTTCATTATTTCATCCATTCTTGGCCTCTTATATCATTCACCATGATTAGAGAAGGTCTCTTTCAAATGATTTTCATTGATTTTGGATGGATATTTCAACAATTTGGCTTTTATGCTCTTGGTTTCTTGGATAAAGTAAGTAATTTTATGGTATTTTATTAATGTAAATGGTGAAATTCAATTTTGTTACTGTTGGTCACTGTAATTTCTTATTAACTAAACAATCAAGTGTTACATAAATTGTCAACCCAGGGAAGTCTATTTATTTCAAAGGAAATCACACATTGTATATGCTCAATATCAAAAGCAATCTAGAGTTGTAGTAAAATTACACTAATCACACCTTTCCTTGAACAGACTGGAGTTCTACTTTGAATTATACAAAAGCAAGCTATCTATTGTAGAGTTTTAGATTTAAGGAAATAATTATCAGAAGAATCCTGGATTACATTAAGAAACTGCAACCTAGGAAAATAAATATTTCACAATACTGCAAGGAAGACTAGCTATTATGTAACACAGAATAGGACCCTATTCCCCAAAGCAAGAATCTTCAACACCTATCTCCGACTATCATACTTTCATGAACTCATTACTAATCAAAATGATTGACAAGTACTGAAGGCTAACTATCTTGTAACAAAGAACATGACCCTATTCCCCAAGTAGGAATCTTTACCACCTGTCTCTGATTATCACACTTTCATAAATTCATCAAGTTGAATTACCAATCAGAATGATTAACAGTTACCTAGGAATGAATTGTATGAAAACAATGTAACAATCAGTAAAGTAGAGTTTCAACAAAACAGAGTTTAAACAAGGCGTGAACAAAAATAATACTAACACACTACATAACTAATGGGTGAATCTTGTGAAGAAGGTGGGCCCTCCCTTCTCACAAGATTCCCCAGAACTGAAAGGAACTAAGAAGAAATGTTCAGAATAATCTTTTATTCATCTGTCAATTGTATCATGTTACAATATCCAAAGTGAACACGCCCTTCTCTATAATTCCTTTCTAGCCAAAAAAGTCATCCCCCTAATGATGATTTCCCCTTATTTAAAGAGGAGAATCCTCTTAATACAATTGATCATAAAATTACATGTGTACATATGAATTATATTCTTAGTCGGATCTAATCTTCTATGCTGGAATAGGATATTCTGATCTCCCGTAGAAAAATGTTGTTACAATAGTTGGAATGGTGTTGGGATGAGGTGTAGCTTTCATGGTCAGTGTAACAGCTTCTTTATTTATCTTCTTGTTACTGCTATTGTATATTGTTTCAACATCGCAAATCATAGACTGTTTCAGCAACGAGATTTTCATTCTATTTGACTGTTTCAGCAACGTGGTCTCAAGCAGCAGTGATGGTTGGTGTTGGCTTAAGGTGTAGATGTTGCGGCCAGTGTGACAACTCCTTCTTGTTACTGCTGTGTGAATTGTTGTTCCAACATCACAAATCACAAACTGTTTCAGCAATGGGATTTGCATGCTGTTGACTGTTTCATCAACGGGTCTTCAAGCAGCAACAATAATATGCAGTTCAAACTATTTTAGCAACTATATGTTTCTGATTGATGGCTAAGTATGAGAGTAATGTAAAATTACATGTAAAAAAAATTAAACATATAGAAAAGAGAATAAATGTTATATACCTTTGGAAAGATAGGTTAAGGTGATAATGTAGGCTTAAATGTGAGTGGGAAAAGGATGTAATGATAGCAAAAAGTATGAACAAAAAGGTACATTATAGGGTCCTAACCGTTACAAGGAGTCTTGTCTTGTTGAAACCCTAACAGGGGAACATAAGTGCTTATTCCCCTCATACAGTTTATTTTTCCAAGTCAATGAAACATCCTTTCTAGGATTAGAATCCTAAATCCCTAAAGTGCTAGCACTTTAATATTTTATCCCTAGACAATTGATCTTTTACCTATGTGAAGATACAATAAGGGAGAAAAAATATCTGGATGGATCGAAAATATCAATTGCAGTGAGTGGCATGGAAGCTCAAAATGATTCAGCATCCTTGAGACAAGGTACCACCCAATGATCAACTGACTCGAGGGATCCACTAGAAAATTATGAAATCATGTTGATAGGAGAAATTCTCACATCTAGAGGTGGTGCGGGAAGGGGAAGTATTCCCATGAGTGAAGGATATTTTAGCATCCCCACAACCACACTCAAAGAAGACTAGTCGGTATCACCTACAAAGGGTAAATTAGACCTCACAATGTATCCAAGGTGTAGGGTGAAAAATTTAATTTGATCAATCATCATTACTTTTCCTTAATGAGGGAAGTGTATCACCCTAAATATCAACGAGACAAATTAAGTCATCTCATAGAACCAAGTGCACTTGAGTAACAAATTGTACTCAAGAGGTGCATTGACAACCTCCATAACAACAAAGATAGTCTTACCACCTAAGTCGATGGGTAAGGAGGTGATTATTCCATGGGGATAGAAAATATTTCCATCAAATTCCTTCAACAATGTTACAGAAGTGTTGATATTAGGAGATCCAAGGTCCCTCCAACAAGATATAAACGTGATACAAGTTGAGGCTCCTTCATCAATCACAGTTCAAAGGACATTTTTCCCCATCATTCTTTCTTTGATATGGAAAGTGATTTGATGGGAAATCCTATGATGAACCTAATCTGACTCAAAGGTTATAAAACTCAAATATGAGGGATGAAAACCACCTATGGCATAAAACAATGCTTTTTGTTGCACTAGGTAGCTTTGGAGTACTTAGAGAGCGGACATGGAACAAGGGTCCTAGGATAGATCTTCCACAATAATGTAGTTGTGGCCAGCTTGAGTGTTTGGATTATGTGTCGTTCGTCGAAGAAGGTCGTTCGAGGGGAAAAGTTATATGTCAAAATATGGCTTCTCAATCTAAAGAGGGCCATCGGGCTGGGAAGAATATATCGAGTAATGAATAGTAGGAGTAGGCTTGGAATTTTCATAGTTCTTGGATCAATTTTGAAAATTGACTATTTGGTCACACATGAAAAATGAAGCATTCAAGGAAGACCCCTCATGATGAGGGGTACCTGTCATTCCCCCTTGCGGAGGGGAAATATTTGTTGCAACCATATGTAGAGGTTGAGGGGGAAAATGATGAGTTAGGAAAACAAGTGGATGAGGTGGATTTTACTCTATCAAATAGCGATGGATTTCATCCTTCCCAGGACACTGATGAACTAAAATATGACTTATTTTCAATTTATATTTATGAGTTAATTTTTCTCAAAACTCATAAAACACTTAGTGAATAAATAAGAATTGCAAAATTGAAGAAAGAATAGAAAAAATAATAAAGAAGAGATGAAGACAAGGTTGATAATGAAGTTCATTCCTCTTGGGATACGTCTCCAAGGCCACTTCCAATTAGTGACCACTTTGTTAATGATGTTCAAATGCTCATATTACATCAAAATTCTCCCAACCTTCATACAATGTTGTCTCCAATGTGCTACAAGGATCCGGCTCCAAAGGAAAATAGCTACCACACTTGGGATGCCAAAAAAAGGCCTAAAACTCACTTCTCCAATCTATTCTATGCAAGAAATACATTTTCATAAATAAAAATATATCAACAATTCTTTGCAAATTCAACCATGTGGTGCAATGGAAAAACCATATGCATTATATGCAAATCAGTCAAAGTTCAATCTCCACCTTTTGGATGTTTTTGGTCATATCAAATATTCACATAACAAAAGATATATGGTTTCACGCTATATTAAGTTGTATGGTTATGGTGTAGCGGTTAAAATTGTGGTTTTTCAAACAATAGGAATAGGTTCAAACCCACAACCTACTCGTCTGGTTATAACAATTATAGCAAGAATTTAATTAAATTATTCCACTACCCATACCAACTAAACTCATTGCATAGTTGGTTAACATTTGGATTATATGGTGAAAACTTGGGTGGAGGTCGTGGGGTCAAGTTCCACGGACCCCACTTTATGTTTTCCATCACAAAAAATATGAATTTAAATATAATCTCCTTGGTTCCACATAAAAATTCCTACCACCATCCCAGGGGTAAATAATTGGCCTACCTCCAACGAGTTCAGAGGTTTGATTCTCATCGGCCCTAAAAATTGGAGTTTCTAGACCCTTTTGGAATTATTGGGGGTTCTACATTGCATTCTATGATTGGGCCATGTGTCGCCTTATGATTTTGTTAGGTACCATATCTATTATAGTAACAAAAAACAATCATATTGCGAAGAATAACAATGGAACAACATAATATATGAAACCAAAACACTGAAATAATACCTTTATTGATAGGAAACAATGTTGACTTGCCTCTTCAAGGGGGAAAAATTCAATAGAGTAGTTCTCTATTACAATAATTATCAATTCAAAACTTCTCATTCCCTCGATTCCTATTTAAACTAAATCTATCTACCACAAGAACAATCTAGAGGAAGATCTTCTAGAAGCGGAAGATTATATTAGGTATTCTTACATTTTACTTATTCTTCCTTATGGCTAGGACTTATTAATATTTTCCTTTATTACATGGAAAATATATTATTCTACCTACATGAGGGGTTAGTGAGGTTAGGTCTATAACAATCCCTCCCCTTAAAAAATAGTCTTTTTCTCAAGGCTTGAGATGAGGAAATTGTTGCAGAATGGTAGTTGGCTCTCATGTCACATCCTCTAGAGTTTTATATTTCAACTATACTAACACTTCCTTTATGTTTCAATGATAGAGATGACACTCACACTAGTCCAAGACTTCTTGTGGCTGCAACCAGATGGAACCTTCTTCATCCAAATCAAGGAGATTGGTTTGAGTTTGGCAGTTAGTTCCAATCACCTTCTTTAAGCATGAGATATGAAAAACAGGATGGAGCTTAGAATGACTTGGAAAAGATAATTGATAAGAGACTGGTCCCACACACTTGAGAACTGTATAAGGAACATAAAATTTAGGTGCAAGTTTTTGATAATGTTCATCCTTGAGTAATTTTTTTCTTATAAGGTTGCAATAGAAGAAACACCTAATCCACTTCAACAAATTGACATTTAGAATGACCTTGATATTCTTGTTGCTTCATGTGATTCTAAGCCATTACCAAATTCGTTTTGAGGGAACAAAGAATAGTGTTTTGAACTGTAAGAGTTTGGTTAACCACCTGAACCTTCGAGACACTTGGCATGTATGAGAGAAATGAAGGTGGATTTTTTCCATATACTGCTTCAAAAGGAGTCATGTGAGTATTTTTATGGTAAGAGGTGGCATACCACCATTCAACTAGTGGTAACCATTAAGCCCACTAGTTTTTCCTCTTAGATGCAAAACACCTAAAATATGTTTCCAAATTCTTGTTAACAACTTCAATTTGGCCATCATTCTAAGAATGATGGGATGTGCTAAGATGAAATTGGGTTCCCTATAGCCTGAACAATTCTTGCCAAAAATTTATGGTGAAAGTGGGATCTCAGTCATCAATAATAGAATGAGGCATGCCATGAATCTTCAAGATATGATCCATGAAAATTTGAGCCATGGTGGAGGTGGTAAATGGGTGTTGAAGAGAACATAAAGGAGCATACTTGGAAAGACGATCAACCACCACCATGATGACTGACTTATTTCTTGATTTAGGTAATACAAAAATGAAATCCATAGAGATATCCCTCCAAATAGTGGGTGGAATCAGAAGTTTTTATAGTTTTCCAGGGGATTTAACTATTTCTCTCTTGTTGCGTTGATAAAAAACACATTCTGTCACAAAAGTGTAGACATCTGGTTTCATACCATCACATAAAAAAGAATGTTTGACCCTTTCATAGGTTTTGGTAAACCTTGAGTGCCTAGTTGTGGGTGTAGAATGAAGCTCAGAAAGCATCGTGGATTTAAGTTGTGATGTTTACTTAAATACAGACAAAATTTGTAGTGAATCTCATCATTGTGCCAAGAGTACCTTGGGGAACCTAGAGAATTGACTTACAATTGTTGGATCAGATGTGAAATTTTGGGATCTTGTAGCCATTCCTGGAAAACAACTTGGAGCCAATATGGTACAATGAAGGAGAGGGGAAAGAGGTACCCTTAATATTCATACTTTCTTGAAAGGTCATAAACAACTATATTGTATTTTCCTTTCTTGTAAATGATCTCATATTCATATCCAAATAGATTACTCACCCATTTTTTTTTTTGGGGGGGGATGAAAGATGTTTCTCCAAAAAATACTTGATGCTCTGATGATTTGTCTTAATTTGAAAGCATTGCCCCAATAGATAAGGCCACCAAAGATCCAATGTATACAAAATAGAAAAATTTTTCCTTTTCATAGATTGATTGACCCAAATTTCGCTCCGACAGTTGTTTGGTGGTAAAGGCCAAAGGTTGGCGATATTGCATAAGGACTGCTCCAATTCCTCTTCTTGAAGCATCACATTCTAGGAAAAAGGTCTTTGTGAAGTTTAGAAGGGATAGGATAGGATTGGTGCACATAGCCCCCTTTAAGGCTTGGAAGGAATGATCATCTATTGGAGTCCAAGTGAAAGAATTCTTTTTATGGAGAGGAGTAAGAGGTGCTGCAATTTTTCCATAATTATTAATAGACTGGAAATAATATCCTATTAAACCTAGAAAACCATGCAATATTTTGAGAGTCTTGGGGAATGACCAATCTTGCATGGATTCATTGTTCTTAGGGTCCACCCTGACACCATCCTTGCCAAAAATATGACTCAATTACTCCACTTTCAAGCCTTCAAAAGAACATTTAGATTGTTTGAGGAAAATTTGGTGCTGAGAGAGTAGATGAAGAGCTCGATCTACATGAGAAAGATGGTTTGTCCATGTTTTACTATAGATGATAATATCTTGAAAGATAAATAAGAAAAAAATATGGAGAAAAGGATGGAAGAGATGATTAATGAGGATTTGGAAAGTGGATGGAGCAATACACAAGACAAAGGGCATGACCAAGAACTCATAGTGGCCCTCATGAGTTTGAAATGTAGTCATAGAATTTCTTCCTCTTTCATACGTATCTGGTGGTATCTAGAATGAAGATCAAGTTTAGTAAAGTAATGGGAACCACTTAATTAATCCAATATAGCATCAATGACAGGAATGGGAAATTTGTCTTTGGTGGTGAGTTTTTTTAGGGCAAAAAATTCAGGACACATGAGCTAAGAGCCTTCTTTCTTAAGTACCATGACCATAGGATAAGAATAGGGGATAGTACTAAGATGGATAACACCCATGGTGAAAAATTCTTGAAATTTTTTCTTAATCTCATTTTTCTAGGAAAAAGGATGACGATAGGGGAGAAAATTGGGAGGAAGACCGTCAGGGACGAGGGGAATGGAATGATCATGAACACCAAGGGAATGGAAAAAAATATTGATGTTTGGAGAGGATGTATTGGAGGTTAGGATGCACACAGGGTGTCTGAGTGGCTTGAATGGAATGAAGTTTTTCAATAATGATGGAATGACCTTTTTTAAGGATCTTTTCCATGTGTTGAGAATTGATAGTCTTAGTGGAATCTGTTGTGATTCATTGGAACTTGTATTATTGGCCCTATTGGTTGAATTGCATGGTTAATTCCTTAAATTCCATGAGAATGGGACCACGAGTCCTTAACCATTCGAAACCTAGCACAATGTCACAACCACCCATGTCGATATCAAACATATGAGATTTCATGTTGCACTGACCAATTTGGAGATGGACATGTTCACAACTCCCCCCACATTTGATGGAACCTCCATTGACAATCATGATTTGAAATTTGTTGACTACATGGGTATAAAAATTAGTTTCTTGGGAAATGAGACAATGAATAAAATTATGGATGCTTCCACTATCAATGAGGATGATGACCTTATGATGCTTAATGTAACCAATTAGTTTGAGGGCTTGGGGAGGATAGAATCTAGTGAGATCATTCAAGTAAATGATCAATTCGACTTATGGGGGGTCCGAGGGTAGAGTAAGGTTAGTGGGTTCATGTGACTCGACCACAAGGGAAGCCTCGACCTCTTGTTTCGAAACATCCTCATATATGGCCATAAAAATATTTTGTTTCTTACACTTGTGTTAGGGAAAATATTTGTCATCACAATATAGTTGGCGTTCATCTATTTCTTCCTAGGTCAATTTTTGTATCTTTAGTGGAGTCGAAGGAGGGGAAGGAGTGACTTATTTAGGGAGAGGAATACATGAGGGTTTTCTAGTTTGAGAAGAGACAACCTGTTTTGCTTCCTTATCTCTTTTAGTACCTTCCACCCAACTCTGGGGGAGATCCATGAGGATGTGGGCATAGATCTCATCCCTGAGGCCAATGATAAATGATTCTCAGAAAAAATAATTAGACATGCCCTTCATGGGGAAAGCCAAGTGCTCAAAAGAAACTATAAAGTCTTCCAATGTGCTATATTGTTTTAACTTTGTTAAATAGCCTAAATAGTGGGTGTCAGTGTCAAAGAATTCATAAATCTTTGCAACAAATTATTTCCAATCCACATACCCCTGGCGGATATTTTTTCACCATTTCCACCATTGCCAATGTTCTTGATCTATATGGGGAACACCATACCATATTTTTGGAATGTCATTTGTAATGTCATACAAAGAGAAATAGTATTCCATTTGAGTTACCCAGCCAAGGGATACAAGCCATCAAATTTATTCACATCCACTCAAGGAAGGTTTAGGTTACACTGAAAGTGATGGGATTGTAAATTATGGGAATTGTAGGAAGTCTCACCTTTAGGGTGAAAATGTTGGTAAGATGAGGTAAGGTCTCCAGTAATATTCATCTTGGCACAAATCTAGGAAGAGAAGGATTTAGGTTATGTAGAGAGGTCTTGTTTTAGGGTTTCCATTTTTGTTTCTATGGTGGAATGCATTTTTTTATTGACTGTGGTAATATTGGCACTGAGTTTCCACACTTTCTTGTGGTCCTCTGATAAATCAAATGACAAGGTATTGAGCAGTCTTCAAGTTCTTGGCTACGGGTGTGGGTGATGATGAAAGTGGCAACCAAAAAGGGGCAGGTGGGACCACAAGGAAAAGGGGTTATGGGTGAAGGGTATCATGATCATTAGGGAAAAGAGGGGAATCCAATGGCGTAATTCCAAAATAAGGGGGTCGGAAAGGGGTTGAGTCTAGAGTGAAAAAAAAAATTTGAAAAATAATATGTATTACTACGATTAAAATGAAGAGAGGAGTCCAATAAGACAGGTCTTAAATAAGGGTGTAGGCAGGCCCTATATTTTTTTGTTTTTTTTACTCCTTGAGATTTATACTCTGAACTGAATAATATTACAGTGGAAAAATTCCAAAATTCTTAACAAGAAGAAATATGTAGTAATTTCACAACCTAAATGCAGAAGACAAGAAAATAGATATTGTATGTTCCTATTATGTTTTGTTTCCTTCCCAAGGGTTAGGGTTTTCTGGGTGCCTACAGAGAAGGGATTTTCATGTGATATAGCTCTTTGATATATGTGTGGGGTCGAACAATAGTACTCGACCCAATATCTCATGGAAGGAACTAAGAATGCTAGACCATACCCTTAGTTGTACTACCCAATTACCCAAGAACTAGAGAGTATCTTCCTAAGTGTTGTTATCGGTGGAACTATAATGGTCAGGAAGTTGATCAATTTATCTAAAGAGGGCTTCAAGATATCTAGGAAAGTTCATATACAGGTGTTTTTTGATGCACTACCACTCGAAGGGGTACCAAAAGGGGTTACAAGGGTGCCAACAATGTGTGCTTAAGTACCACTTGTAGTTCATGCATGTATGCTTCCCTAACTATCGATTTATGTGCTAAACAATAGATAATTGTAGCCTTAAGATGTTACAATATGCCTCTAGTCTGAAAAACAAATTCCCACAGTTTCTGCCAAGGAAAGTGCTTTGATACCACTTTTTAGGTACCAAATCTATTATAATAAAAAAAAAAAATAGAAATATTTCATAGAATAACAATGGAACAACACAATATATGAAACCCCATCACCAAAAGAATACCTTTATTAATAGGAAACAATGTTTACTTACCTCTTTGAGGGGGAAACCTCTAGAAAAGAAGTTCTCTATTACAATAATTCTCAAGAAAAAAATTATCATGCCCTCGAATCCTATTTATACTAAGTCTATATACCATAAGAACACTCTATAGGAAGATGTTCTAGAAGTAGAAGCTTTTATTAGGTCTTCTTACATTTGACTTATTCTTCCTTATTACTAGGCCTTATTAATATTGGCCTTTATTACATCGAAAATATATTATTATACCTACATGAGGGGTTAGCGAGGTTAGGTACCTAACATATTGGGCCACCGACACCTCAACACACACTCACCCTACCACATAGATGCATAGTCACCTGCCACATCAACACATAGTCAACGCCGCATTAGTTTGTCGTACTGTCACGTCATTATCAGCATGGTCTAGTCAACATTGCCACATCAACATATATATAGTTACACATCAACATCCATATTGACACATCATATATCTATGTGTTCCACATAAGCATCCATAGAGTGCCATGTGTCATCCATTTCATCCTCTTTATCTATTTTTTCCAAAAATTTATAACTCCATAACTTTCTCATATGACATATGTTTGACCCCATTCAAATTGTGTTAGAAATCTCTTGACGATCTATTAAAAATGGGGACCTTTTCATCAAAATTTGAGCATTTGAATATTTGTGGTCAAAATCCACCTCGATCAATCCTCCCCACTAGAATGTTTTGTACCACCAAAAGTTTGGTTTTACTCAGCAAGTAAGTGAGGGTATAACTCCCTCATTTTCTTGATCTTCATCCATTGTGATTTTCTTGGATGTACTCCTTAATATCCACTTGAATATGTAATTCACATCACCTCTACATGAAGCCCTGATTTCCCTGTTAAGGATAACATTTTCCTATAATTCATTTAAATATTTAGGAGAAAAATCATCAACAGAAGGAACTTGAATACTCTCATCCTGATCCATGATCATAGGAGGTTCATATAACTTCAAGTTCTCAACATTTTCAATGGAATACATCTTCATCTATGGAGGTAAATATAATCAGAAAGGATTAGTACCAGTCTTCTCCAAAATTTTGAATAGGCCATACCTGATTGGTTTAATCTTTTCTCTTTCACCTTTCAACCTATATTTGTTTATATGTAACCAAAATTGATCACAAACTTCAAAGTGATGATCCACCCAATGTTTATCATGCCTCGCCTTGTACTTGGCTTGGTTCTTCTCTAACTGTTCCTATACTTCCTAATGCACCAATTGGGTCTTCTCAATAAACTTCTTAGCTTTTTCTGCATCACCTTTCCCATCCTTCTTATTCCCGAAAAAAAAATCCAAAGGAGACTTAGGTAGATACCCAAAAAATGTTGTAAATTGAAATGTTTTTGTATAAGAAAGCATGGCACAATTTGATCCATATTTTATGAGCAAAAAGAAATGAATACAGATTTAAAATATGATTAACAAAGAATAAAAAAGATACAGTGAAATTGGTTTTCTATTTGTTGAGACCCTAAATTGACTCTAATTACCCTATTATACTCTTCACCTATACCTTTTTGGGCCTACCTAAAGCTTGAGTGAACAACAAGAATGCTACCAATTGCCAGTAATAAGGTCATAAGGTAAAGTATGGTTAATTCATGCATTTTGTGGTTTATTGAGTTAAGGAATTAAATATTTCATGTACTAATGCTCAATTTTTCATATGTGAATCTTTGACCTCTAGATGTCTAGCATTCCTGTACCAGCTCTGTTGTGATCTGGTACCTATGCACCAAGACTGCCGTTGGCTGATCCAGTACAAAATGCATCTAGTACTAAATCTTATCTGTTGTGATCCGGTACCAACAACCATGCTCTGTTATGATCCAGTACCAACAACACACATTGTTATGATCCGGTACCAATGGCCACGCTCTATCATGATCCAGTACCACCTTTTACGCTCTTTCATGATCCAATTCCATCTACCTGTTATGATCCGGTGCTAAGATGGAAAAGCCTAATGCACTAAGTTGAGTGCTAGATCTCTCCTAAGTCAATTGGTGGATGCCTATTTTCTATGATAAGAATATTTTGTTGATTGTCTCATCCTCATGTAGTTCGTGTCATGATGATGAAGCTGAATATGTAACCAAATGATTAAACTTAACAACTGATTTATTTGCAAATCACTTCACCTCCTTCTGTTTCACGATTTAGGCTATTAAATAGCTATGCCAAGGATGGTAGAAGAGTAGGAGAGTTAGCATATCATCAATATGTAAGCAGTGTATGATAGTATAGAACATATCATGAGTAAAGATTAATGGAATGTCATTTTATCTCCATATTTTGATTATCTATGATTAAGAATGAGTTGAGTTGTTAAAGAGAGTTTTGATTTTATGTTTTGAAGTGTGAGTGAGAGTAATGTGTGTATTAAAAGAAAGCTTCCTATAGACTTCAGTAGCTAACCTGTTGAAGCGACAAGGGCCCACCGCCCAACAAAGGTCATCCTCTTCGTAGATTAGCCTTAGTGTTTGTTTTTAGTAGTATAAACATTGAATTAGTTAAATCTTTAACTCTATTAGATGATAGCAGTACAACTTAGATTAAGATTTCCATTCTATAATTGCTTAGAGATCTTTAATTGCTCTGTTTTTGCATATGCTCTATTTTCTGTTCTCATGAATTTGATTTCCTTGAAGTGATCATAGTTTTTGGCAGCAATAGTCAAAACTACTTGGATAAGAACTAGTGAAGTTCATTGTGAACCACAACAGAACCAACATATTGACTATTGAACTACCCATGCTATGCTAATTGATGTGTGATTTCCTTTTAGAAAGTGTGGATTGCATAGTTAGTTTTATGGGTCAGACATCAGAGTTGATCTATAAAACCAATTCCATCTCATACTTGCATGTGCCATAATGGAATAGATAGCCTCTTTATGAAGGACAACCAAAGTGCATTGTAGTTTTCTATTTTGATTTGTTTCCAGCATACATAATCTAGTTTGATTCTATACTCGTGACATTAGGAATTACCTTTCTTACTGGTGTCTTGTAACTCTATTGATTATGAATCCTAGATTGATAATTAATGAGTGCATTGTATTAGACATATAAGTAGTACAACATTTTGACGCCGTTGCCGGGGAGTTGCAAACAGTAGGAAGTAATTTTTAGCTTAGATTGTTTACATAAATTTTAATGTTTTAAAAGGTTGCTTGAGGGAGGAGGACAAAATGTTTAATAAACGAGTGAAGAGCCACGCGGCCACTAGAGTGGGGTTCTCCAAAGCTAGGTTTCCTTCTTGCCTTCTAGATAGAATTAGGATTTCAATTCAGTTAAAGAATCAAATTTCCATTTTATGCATAGATATAGAGATAACAAGGGTAGATTTGTAAACTCCAAATATTCAAAAACAAACCCCCCCACTAATCCAATTGACACCGGTGCAGGAAAAATTCCACCAACGGAAAATTCAAGGGGAGCCAGTGAGGCTCCAGAAGGAGAACCTAAAACGAAAGAATTAGTATTGGGACAAGCAGAATGTGAGTCTGCTGAACATTTAGGAGACACAAAAAATCCAGTTTCTGAACCATCCATCAGTAGAATGGCAGAAGAAGAAGGAAACGCAGCTACAGAGATTGAGACATTTGGGTTTCCAATCTTGGATATTTCTAGAAACGTCAGCATGAAGAATATACCTCTATCATCATTACCCACTTTCAGAGGTATGTCAACTGAAGATCCAGATTTATTTTTATTTGAGTTTGACATATTATGTAGAATCTATACCTACTCAGACAATGCCTAAAAACTTAAGTTTTTTCCTTCTACAATGAAAGATTCATCCTTAATATGGTTCACAAGCTTAGGAGAAAATACAATCCTTTCTTGGGAACAAATGAAACACACATTTTTACGAAAATACCAAGAATATTGTAAGGATAATGTTAAAAATTATATTTTTAAAATGCATTAAAGAGAAGATGAAAGTCCTGAAGACTACTTAGAAAGGTTCTTATACAACTATCAAAAGTCAAAACTATTCACCTTAGACCCAACTGTAGTAAGAACTATATTCTTGAAAGGTCTAAGGGATGATTGCATAGAAGTTTTAAACTTGTTGCATTCAGGAGATGTACACCAAAAACCTTTTTTAGAAATTGCAGATTACTGTAGGAGATACTCAAGAGGACAAGCTAAAATAGGCAAAAGACCAAGATATCCTTTTAGCGGAAATACAAAACAAAGTTCAGGGACTGTCACCAGAACTAAGTTAGGAAACTTCTTGGAGAACTTTAAAAAAAACATCTTGAGCACAATAAGTAACCAATTAGATACTCTGAAACTGAAAAAGAAACAAGAAGAAGATGCTTTAGCAATATTTTTTCATAGATGTTGAAAGAAGCACAACAACGAGAAAGAATGCCCATTAAATGTCATAGAAATTTGTGGTCTGTGTACACTAAAACACCCCACATCTGAGTGTCCAACCTTGCTTGAACTACAAGMCATGTATAGGGGAGGAGGAGTCTCACAAGAACAACCATACCCTTCTACAAGACCTTGCAAAGCCCAAAATCCCAATAAATTTTATGATCCTAATACACAATATCAACAACAACAATGGGGTCCTTCCCTAATGACTTATCCACAATGGACACCTCAACAAACTCAGCCTTGGAAACAAGGTTGGAGGGGACCTATGTATGGAAATCCCTCTTACCCTACATATCCACAGTACCCTGCAAACATTTCCCAATTACGATCTGGATTCAACCCATCACAGATGCAAGCTTTACTCCCACCTCATATACAACAACAATTTACAACCCCCTTGAATCCTAATCAGTAGCAACAAGTATCTATAAATCCCAATCAACAACCAAAAAACCAAGCTACCCACAATCCTCCGAGACCAACAACAATCCATGCCCAACCAATCCATAAACCCAATAATTGAACCACCCACCCTATGTAGAATAAAGAATTTCAAACCTTTCCCACCTATGAAATTCAACTATGATGGGGAAAAGTGGTAAACCAATCAGATCCTACAGTAAGAATTGAGGAAGAAAATGATAATCATTCTGAGGAAGGAAACACTCAAACCACCCTTGTAGAAGAAGAGGCCTTCCCTCCTATCCCAATCACTTCTCAGTCTGTACGAGTATCCCAACAAATTAATCTCCCACCTTACCCTGAAAGACTGTTAGTGAAGAAACCCGACCCACCCTTGCACAGAGATATAGAAGATGAATTATGAAATGTGTTCATAAAAATACCTCTGCTACAAGCTATTAAGGATATCCCTATTTATGCCAAAATTATAAGGGATCTTTTCATTAAGAAACTAAGAAGGAAGAAGAAGGAACCTCCTCTTGTTCAGGTAGTGGGACAATTATCTGAATTTATTTCCGAAATGCCATACAAATATAATAACCCTGGAAACCTAGTTGTCACTATTGAAATTAATGGCATTTCACTACCAAACACAGTCATTAATTTGGGTGCAGCTATTAATGTAATGCCTTTTGACACTATGTAGAAGCTCCAAATCAATCAACTAAGACCCACCCAAACCATGATCGAGTTGGCAGTTAAGTCAGTCATTAGCCCTACAGGAAGTCTAGATGATGTCACAATCACCCTAGCTTCTTGGGAATATCCAATAGACTTTTTAGTCATCTATTCTAAATCATCCTCCAAACCAGGACACCTTGTGGTTCTTGGCCACCCTTGGCTGGCCACAGTAGATGCCTTTATCAGCTATCGGTTTGGTGAGATGACTATATCCAATGGCACACATAGCCAAAAACTTGTTCTCTTCCCTCCTACCCAACCGACACAGGAAATACCTATTTGGATAGAAAACCCTTATGGAGAGGAAGATTACATTAGACCTCTATTAACACCTGAACAGGTAAAAGGAATACAAGAATAATTAGATGAACAAGTCTTAAGCTTATTTTTGGCTGACACAAATTAAATACCCAAGGTCTTTTGCAAAATTGTCACATATTTTTAGTTCCAAATTTCAACAAACTTGGCACCTTGATATCACTAAATTATACACTTTATCACCAGCCTCCTCAGATAAGGAAGAAACTACTGAACTTGTTGAGATTAGCCTAGAAAAACCATTATATATCAACTCTAGTTTGGAACCAGAACAAAAGACACAAGTGATTGAAATGCTCCAAAGACAATTTGATGCCTTTGCATGGGATTATGTAGACATGAAAGGCATTCACCCTGACACATGCACACATCATATCTACTCTAATGACCAAATCAAACCAGTCAGAGAGCCTTAGTGAAGGATGAATCCAGCCCTTAAAGATATTGTAAAAGAGGAATTGAAAAAACTCCTCCGAGGCAATCTCATATACCCCATTTCAGATAGTCAATGGGTATCTCCACTTGTCATAGTTCCCAAGAAAAATGGTAAGTGGAGGATATGTGTAGACTTCCAAGAGTTAAACAAAGCCACCCATAGGGATTACTTTCCTTTACCATTTATTTATTAGGTGCAAGACACCCTGTTCGGAAAGAAGTATTTTTCGTTCTTGGATGGGTTTAGTGGTTACAACCAGATACAAATAGCACCCAAAGACCAGAAAAATAACACTTTCACCTTCCCTTGGGGAACATATTCTTATAGAGTTCTCCCCTTCAGACTTTGCAATGCCCCAGCCACTTTTCAAAGAGCTGCCCTAGCCATTTTCTCTAACTTGACCAATGATTATGTAGAAGTCTACATGGATGACTTTACAGTCCATGGACAAGACTTCCAGGAAGGATTGTCCAGTTTAGAAAAAGTCTTGATTAGGTGTAAGGAAACTAACCTTTCCTTAAGTAATGAAAAATAAAAAATGATGCTCACTGAAGGTATTGTTTTGGGACATCACATTTCCCATTCTGGCATGAGAGTTGGTCCAGCAAAGATTTACATCATCACTTAAATCAGAATACCTTCCTCACAAAAGGAAGTTCATATCTTTTTGGGACATGCTGGCTACTATAGAAGATTCATTCCAAATTTTACAAGCCTAGCTACCCCTCTATTTAAATTATTATCCAAAGAAACTAAATTCAAGTGGGATGATGAATGCCAAATATCTTTTGAAATTCTAAAACTTAAATTGTCAACTACCCCTATATTAAGAGGACCAAATTGGTCCCTTCCTTTTCATATCTGTACTGATGCCTTAGACACAACCCTTGGGGAAGTCCTTGGAAAAAGAGAAAATAAAATGCCCTATGCGATTTACTTCATTAGTAAAAATCTGTCTCTAGCTGAAGTTAATTATAGGGTCACAAAAAAGGAATTGCTATTTGTAGTCCATTCTATCAATAAATTTAAACAATATATTATAGGATATCAAGCTTTTGTCCATGCTATGCACTCCTCTTGCTACTCCCTGGACGTGAAAACCAATGGTCCAGATCTCCTTCTCCAGTTGTTCTGACGGCTGTTGTGCTCCCTTTTGAGCTTGTGCACTTTCTTCCTGCACTTGGAAGAATTACAAAGGCCAAAGGCCCGTGATCTTTGCTCCCTTCTCTTCTGCAAACTCCTTTACTTGAGTTCTCACCTTTGTGTATGAAAACACTGGTCTCTCCTAAGATTTATAAACTTTGAATTCCTCCAAAGAGTTCTTCAACCTCTGCACTCCTTGCAACCACGACTCTATGCCTGATAGCACTAATCTTCCTGAGCTTATCCTCGAATCGCCAAAGGATTCTTTGACTTATGTGCCTCTGCAGAGTCTTCAGGTACAGATGGTGTTGTCCCTCTTGATATTATCAAACACTCAGAACCCTAAGGGATTTTATCCTTCTTTCTTCTCCCACAGGTGGAGAATGTAAAGCCCTCCTGTCTATTTCTCTCTCAAGCAACCTCTTGCTGAGTCTGCAGGGTGTTCAGAAACCCTGTGAAGATCCCTCAGTGGATTCTTCCTCAAATTACAGAACTCAAAGAGTTCTCTTCCTCCTGTGCCTGTCTACACAATGTCTCACTACCCTCCTGGAAGAGTGTCTTCTCCTAGAACTTTCAACAGTTCTGTACTCTTCTGTGCACCTATGCACCTGCTCAATTCCCACTTGGCAGAGCTTCATAGAATCCTCAGTGATCCTAATTCTTTTGAACTCACAACAGTGTTCCTCCAAATGCACTACTATGCATATGCTCAATGCCCACTTGGCAGAGCTTCACAAAACTCCTCGAAGATTCTGTCTGCAACTGTGTTCTTCTCCCACAGCCTAGCCTCCAAGGTATTCATCAACCTTGAGGTCTTTCTTCTGAGTTTTTGACTCCAGTTCTTGTGCCATAGCATGTCTTTGTTTGAAACCGCAATATTCAGAAATGCAACCTCTGTGCACGGCTAACAGAACCCGTAGCGTTCTGTCACACCCTCCTTGTGTGAAGCCTCAAAGACTTGTATCCCTAAAAATCAAAAACACTCCTACAAATGCAAACCTACAGCATACATCTATAACATATATTCATATCATATAAAGAACACTCATAGACATTCATTCAACATAGAATCCATGTAGGAAAAAATGCTTCTGTTTATATTAAATGGAAAATGCCTGTATTTACAAGGTGTTCCTGAGCACAACCTATAACAAGGTCTCGACTCCTTCTCTTCTGCTCTCTACACGCATATTCTCTCTCTCTAGCTTCCTCACTAACTCCACTAACTACTAAAGAGATACCATTCATCTTTTACATGAGGGGGCTCTTAGAGCTCTTCCCTCCAACCTACCTACCCTATTCAATTACATTGAATGGGCTATCTAGTCCAACATCTAGATCTAGATCTCACCCTTAAAAAAATTAAAGGCCTATATTATCTACAGCCTGCACAAAGGCAAGGCTTCACGGCTCAACAGTATAAGAATTTAATTACATTGAATTCATATTTCAAATGAGGTTGCACCTCTCTTCAACACGTGATTTGAATTTGCTGACGTGGCTGGCTGGATGATGTGGAGAGATGCTCCTACATCATACTCCTTAGCTGCAAAATTCATGAGCTCTTTCTCATGAGATTCCCATCTCTCATCTTTGGAAATCCTCCTAGATCCCAAACAAATTCCTAGAGATGTTCATCTGCTCCATCTTCCTACTGCTGCTGCTTCCGCGCTGCTGCTTCTCTTCTGCCCAGCTTCTCCTCGCGGGTTGTCTCTGCTGAATCTACCATCAACCTTATGATGTCTTCTATCACTCGGTCCAGCTGCTCTAGTGGCTGGTCCTATTTTTGCAGTCTCCTCAACTGCAAAAATTTTTGGCACATGGGCAAATCACTGTGATCTCCCATGCCTTGTTCATCATTAGCTTCCAACCTCACCTATTGGATGTGAACACCATGCACTTTCACCCTTCTCTCTAGGGATTCAAATTGTTCATACAGATCAGCAAAGAAAATGTTGTCTGCTTCTTCTCCTTCTCCTGCTACAAACCCTCCTGTTGTAGTCTTTTCAGTCTCCTAGCTAAAAATATTGAGCCATTCCTTAGAATGCTCATCATCCTCTTCTGCTTCTTCTGTTGTCATCTTCAGTGCTACAAATTCCTTAGCTTCCTAGATGAATATGTTGAACCATTCCTCAGAATGCTCATTTTCCTCTCCTGCTTGGGTAGCTTCAGATATCTACTCCAATTCTTCCGTGATAGTCTCAGCTAGTTGTCCTTCTGCTGTTGTTGCATCTACAACAAAAATTTCTTCCTCCTCTTGGAAAAATGGTAGAAATACTTTGATTCCCCCAATCATCAGAAGATTTCTTAGATCCTCCTCTTCTATCAGCTGCACCTGCTGATCCAAACTCATCTCTGAGCTCACCTGCTCTGTTAGCTCCTCTAGCTGATTCCGACTCATCTGCTCATCCATGACCACATGGAAATATGGGATGCTTCCACTATCCTCTTGGCAGTCTTTGAGATCCCACAGCGACCTCATTTCATTGCCCAGCTAGCAATGTGAAATTCCCTGGTTGTCCTCCTGACAGTCTATGAGATCCCGTAGTGATCTCAACTCATTTCCCACCTGGAAAACTGGAATTTCCTTTCTGCCCTCTTGGCAGTTCTTGATATCTTCAATTGATCCCATTTCACTTTCTTCATCGAGATATTTCCCAATCTCCGGTTCACATATCTGAACCATCTCCACAGGTCTGTCGAGGTTTTCAGTATGCCTCAACCATCCTTTTAACAGCCTACGCTGTCTTCTAGCCATCAACTCCTTGACTGGCCATTTTATCTTTAGCTTCTTCATGGGCCACTTATATACCCATCTCGGCTTGCTTTTCTGTTGCATCTGTAGTTCAAGATTTTCCATTTATTTATTTATATCAGCGAGCTCTTCATCTATATCTTCTTGACTCCATAGCTCTGAGTTTTTCCTCCCAGCATAACTATGGCCTTCAGTAACCATGGTGTTGTCCCTGTCTTCTTTCCTAGCAAACCTGTTATTGTCACTCCGCACTAAGAGTGTTTCCAGCTTCATCCTCCTACATTTTCCCTGACTGTCTTCTTGATTGTTGCCTACCTACAACCAATCACCATAGAGTCTCCAACTCTCTGTCTTCTCCCTCTGCTTGAAATATACAAACAAAGTTCTAGCTCTGATACCACTTGACATGTGTATCAGAGTGCTCCTTATCTCTTTTGCCTCTCTCGCCTGAAATATACAGACAAGAATCAGGCTCTGATACCACTTGATGCATATGCAAGGTACCACCTCATCTCGCCTGCTCACAGGATCTCTCAATCAGTTCATATTCGTGAGCTGGAGCAGCTCATTTGATTCCCTGCTGGAACCCCTGTTGGAACCCGATCCATAGGTCCTTCCTTTTCCCTCACGGTCTTCTACGCTTGACGGTGATCCTTCTTGACTCAATTTTAGGTTTCAGGGTTTTGTGATCCTTGATGTTGAGAATCCCTATCCTCTTGAATCCTCGATCACCAATTCGCCGATGCACTCCTTTCATCCTTAGCCCCTCTTGGCTAAACTCCTAGTCCACATGACCATTTCTCATAAGACCATAGCCTTATCTCCTTTTCGGGATTCAAGGTTTCGTGATCCTTTATGTCATGAACCTCTATCCCCATGATCTCCCGATCTTTGATGATAAATTTCACCGATGCACCTTTTATGTGTTATCCCTCCTGGCTATAATCCTGGCCCATATGACCACTATCCCCGTGACCGCAATCTTACCTCTCGTCGGGGTTTCGGACATCAGAATGTCGAAATGCAGTTGCTCTCGGGACTGTTGATCTCTCGAATCCCGATTCCCTACTATGCTGACAACTCACCCCTTAAATGACACTCCCCTCTTCTTCGATATGATGATAGCTGGCCTCCAATAACACTTCCTTCCTTGCCAGAGTTTTAGACTTCACGATTCTGAATTGCAAGGACTTCTTGTCCACGGGATTCCTGATTTCCCGATTCTCGTAATGTCGATGGTGTTATCACTCCAAGAAACCCTTTGTGGTTGTAGACCAAAGGTGCTTGGTAACTTCAAGTAAAAATGTTTTTTGTGTTTTGTGTAGATTGATCAGTGGGATAACTCAATTCAAACATGGTATTCAGACAGTCAAGATGATAAACAAATGAACCAGTGCTCTCATGGATTGATAATCAGTAAATAAACTTATGTGGGCGAAGAACAAATTGCTCATAAACCAGTACACAATGTAGGGTCTAATAAGCAATGAAGAAACTATTTATCAAGCTATGAGCCAAACAATGAGATAACATTCATTCAAGGCTAGACAACTCAGATAAAAGTACAGAAAGA
>ML784879.1:1020949-1046156 GCA_009831015.1 Picea engelmannii | reverse complement strand
TCCTTCCACAAAGCTTCCTGCAATCAAGACAAAACTATGCATGCATGCTACTGATCTACTAGGGGGTTAGAGATAAAACATAAATCAAATAACATAGATGAGACTTATGTATTTGGGACGGGAAAAGTATCTTTTTCATTAATATCAATATGAACCAACTTACAATGATTTCTGAGATTGGCCACCATTCCTCAATCCTGATCCTGGGCTCCTCCTCTTCTTTTTTGTCCTCCAACCGCTGCTGCTTGAGTTCCTCCTAAAGCTTAAGGCAAGGCTAAAGGGTTGGGACAATAATGGACTTGGCAATTTGGCAGAGTTTCTTTGCTATTATGTTTTTCCTCTTTGAATAGTACCCCTACCCCTCCTTTTATAGGCTAGAAGGAGCTAGGGTTTTTGGCGAACTCTCGACCATGCATGGCTCGGAGTTCCAGTTAACTGACAAAAAACTCTTCGTTCCGATGGAAACTTTCCTGATTTTTTGCTTTGTTAGGTAAACGCGAGTTGTAGTGGGTTAGCCCACGGGTACCTGCGTGCAGTAGAAGGCCAGCAAGCGGTCACCCGCGCCCAGTGAAAGGTTAGGGCAAGGGTCCCTTGATTTAATTGTTTTTTTGAGGATTTGTTCAGCATGGTTTTGGCTAGGAAGAGGCATGAGTTGGCCTGATGCCAGGTAAACCTGTGTGGTGCATTTTAGGGTTATAACAATCTTCCAGAAAGAGGTGATTGGAGGAGGTATCTGTTGATCAATAATAGGATGCTTTATTATCTATAAAGGGACCTCAGTAGTTCTAGTGATCTGTAACAAACTATTTCCTAAGTCGGTATCAAGTACAAATATGGGATGGTTAGTGGGGTTTGCTTCATCACTGGCAATATAGGCTAGTTGGGCCTCTCTATACAACCTCCTGTGCTCTCCTCCAAAGACCAAAATAGTGGCGTATGTGAGGTCCATCTGTAATGTCCCTCCAAGTCTTTTAATCCAGGACCTTGACAACAACATGCCGAACTTGGGAGGAACATCAGCTACCACAATGTCCATGACCACACTCTTCATGGGTAGTTGAAACAGAGAAACCACTAGTTCCTTGATGACTCCCAGACATTGCACCCTCCTTGAATCAAAAGAGTATAAATCATGATAGGCCTAGGTCACCTCTAATCCCAGCTCTTCCATTACTATTTTGGGCATAAGGTTATGGGAAGCCCCTGAGTCCATGAGGCAGTTATGCAACACTTTATCATGTATATTCAGGGATGTGTAGAAGGGAGGGGATGAATCATCTCTATCTTCTACCATGGGCCCTAAGACAACTGAAGGCTTTTCATCTTGAAGGTTTATTAAGTCAGAGGGAGGCTAGGGGGGTTCATATTGTAGCAACTTGGAGAGGGACCTTTTGAAGTCTTCATTTTTAACCATCTCAGAGAGAGGTACAGGAATCCTAATCTTATGAATCTCATGCTCAAAATTGAAGGAGGGGGTAGGTCTAGGAGCTTCTCTTACCTCAGTGACAGGCTCTTTGGCTGCTGGTGAAGCACTTTGAGTCTTCTTTTCTTTAGCCACGGCTGCTACAGTTTTGATAGGCCTATCTGCTATGAGGGGCTGGTATAGGTTGTCAAAGTCTCCTGATTTCTTCCTTGACCTAAGATTGTATCTATTAGAAGTGTGACTAGGCCTTTGTTCTTTCCCCAACTCATGAATTTGAGCACTCATTAGTGATTCTTCATATGCGGACTGTGTCAAATGGGGAAAAGGGGGAGTTTCTTCAATACAATGAATTTCAGGGCCAAACTCGTCTATCTCCTCTCTTTCCTCATGTTCAACTAGGTTGTTTTGGAGGGGGGTTTGAACCCTTTGATCTTCTCTATCCTTTCCCCTCTGTTCCCTCGGGAGGACCCGAGGTATATTGTTAGCAGGTCATCTGAAACCTCTATTATCATTGTTTTGGTGATTTCTGTACATGGGATTCCCTTCAAATTCCAACCTTTCTATCTTGGCAGCAAGTGATTTTGGTGTTCTAGTTGTCTCATCTGTCTAATGGGGCAGGGAAGAGGAACTGGATGAAGAAGCTTCAGGCCTGTTCTTGGACGTACTTCTATCACCTGTGTTTCTAAGTGGGTTGACAACCAATATGTTAGATTCTACCTCCATGACTGCATCCTGCATGTGGGCCAGCGTAGCATCTCTTCTCTCTCTCAGTAGTAGGCAGAAATTAGGATCAAAGGCACTGGAGTAAGTGATCATTGCAGAGGCTTCGAAGGGTTTTATCTCATTAGGGATTCTATTGTACATTTTATTAAGCCTCTTGGAGAAGTCAGAAACAAACTCTCCTTCCTTTCTCTTCAATGACCCAAACTCTGTCATGTAATACATGAAGTCTTTTTTATCTCCCCACTGTCTCAAAAAGGCATTATCTAGAGCTTTGATCCCATCAATAGATCTAGGAGGCAGGGCCATGAACCATTTTCTAGCCTCTCCTTGGAGACTATGGACAAAAATTCTCATCCATACGTCTATGTGCATGATAACATTACCATCCACGAAAGTGTAAAAGGCTACTAGGTGCTCTTCATCAGTTATGTCCCCCTCGCCTGTAAACTTGGGCAGCGGCTTTAGGTATCCTTCTGGTGGGAGGGCATTGAGAGGTTGTGGTAGCACGAGGGGAGCATATCTAGTGGCTATGATGACCTCTATTTCGGTCATAGGGGAATTTTCTTCGGCCATAGGAATATTAGGTGGAGGAGAAATCCAAGGAGAAGGAGTTCGCGAAGGGGCTACCGGGAATGAACCTCAGAGTGGGGTGGGGAACAAGAGAGGATTCAAAGAGAAGGCTAACGTGCTCGAGCCAGAAGGTGCTCCTCCTTGTGCAAGAGTGGGGAAATCTTCTGTGGTTGTGGGTCTATGCTAAGGTAAAGCTTCAGAGGAGAGGGGAGTGACAAGGATTTCTCCCTCCAATCCCAGACCAGGAGGGGAAAACTCAGCAAGAACACTCCCAAAATTCAGGAAACAGGAAACTTGTGAGGGGGGTCTATCAAGAAACTAAGGGGGAGAAAACAGAGTTCTTACAGAAGGAGATGGCGGATTACTTATTTTGACAGTGGAAGCTTCTTCTTCAAGGGCCTTTCCTTGTCTGAGAACCACCTCTAGATCAATTTGAGGTGTAGCTAGGGGCAGCTGTGGATGAGACCGTGTGTGTCTGCCTCTGAAAGACACAATTGATAGAGTAGGTTCTCCCCAGCGGAGTCGTCACAATGGAGTCGCCAAGTGCACAACAACAATCTCAATAGTTCTGATATCTGATGCACCTTCAGAATCAGCTAATCGTTGTCGTTCAATCCCGAGGAAAATATTCAACTTCGTCCCCGACAACGGCACCATAAATGTTGGATATGGAAGTCACTCCTGGATTACTTAGCAGGAGCAGAGCCCGATGCCCATCAGTTTTATGTCACAGTGGTTTTTAATGGGTGATCAAATGGACATAGACTTGGGGGAAATGCCACTCTAACTCAGAGACTGGGTCCGACATGTATGAAACAAAGGAGGTCTTGACCTAACTTCAGTCAGTGGTTTGATAAAAAGGTGAACAGGTGGAAGACTTTAGAAGAGGAGTGAACAAGCTACATTAGGCAACAGGCTTTCTGTAGCTTGTTGAAGAAAAACCCCGAACACGAGATCCTCAGGTTCAGGGCTTTGAGGTACTGATAAGGGACTTGACTAGATTCTCCAATTCCAAGTCATTCAGAATTAGGAAAGTCACGAGGATTGATTAGAAGCAATGCGACCGTCACAGTGATCAAATTCTACATCATCCTATAATAGTTGCAACTCGACTAGATTCTCCAATTCCAAGAAGTTCCAACCCATTTTGAACAAATACATGAAAGAAACTGACATTCATAAGGCAAGAAGTCTCAAGAGTTCATACATAACCAGTGATAATAGTGCTTCATTAAAGCTTTACAACCGGGAGCTCTTCTCTACCATCGATGCTTACAAGATGGCAAAAATGCCTAGATATACTTGGAGCTAATTCAGGCGCTAAAGGCACAATCATGTCATGAATTCAATGCTTGACGTTGAGGAGCTTCTCTATCAAGATGGGCTGTTAGTTTGCCTTTGTGCTTGGTCCTCTGTCCCCCTGTCATACGCCTCTTTAATTCAACATGGCTCGTGCCAGGGGGTAGCTGAGCCCTTTGAATGTTGAACTAGCGTGTGCAGGTTCCTCTGGTGAGTTGGAGACTCGTTGTGGCTTTCCTGAAGAGAACTGGTACGAGGGACCCTTCTAGGTAAATTTCAGCCGGGACCTCCATACTCTGCAATAAATGGGTGATGCGAGGCTTCACCCACCCTCTTTCTTATTTATCCACTCTGAGTAGGTACCAGGATCCAAATCACATCGAGATGGAGTCGGCAGAGCACAGTGACCCCCTTCTGAGAATTAATTCGGAACCTTTGGCCAAATGAAAACAAAAATGCCCCTCTTTCAAACCTCCTTCTTGATGACCAGGCACTAAAACCATAGGCCCGATTCTGGGCGCCATCGAAAATTCAGAGTTCGGGATTTCAAAATGTAAGAAATGAGGGGTGCCAGATTCCCGAAATCCCGATAGCCGATACGCCAATGCACCTTATGCGCTAGCCCATACGAGCTATACAATGGTCCATGTGACCTGCTACCATATGACCAGAGCCATATGCCTCCAATCGGGGTTTCGTACTTTTCGATGCCAAAATGCACAAGTTCATGAGACTCGCGATATGTTGAATCCCAATTTCTCCTACCACCTGTCCTCTCCTCGTGCGACTTCCCCTGTGGCCCCCACTTTCGTGCATCGGGAAATAGCATTTTGCGATTCTGCAATGCACGAAACCTTTGCTCCCGGGATCTCCTCTATCCCAATCCCGATTAGCCGATGAAGCCCCTTGCTAAACCCTGGGCAACTGGTCAGTCTCGATAACCCGATGATCGTCGATCTTCTTTTATGGATGGATCTCAGCCACTGATGGAAAAACTTCGCCCACTCGCTTGACTTGTTGCTACAAAATGGGATTCTCTCGTGCTATGCTCAGGTATTTCCCATGCAACCTGCAAGTCCGAGTGCTCTCAAGCCCATGACAAGAATTATCGCTAACAATGGGTATCGATCATACAAAGGTGAAAGCAATGGTAACATGGTATTTATTTTCCTATGCTCATAAAACTACAATAAATATGAAAAGCTATACTAGATATTACGACCTTAGTATTAAACCCATGCGCCAATCCCTCATACCCATATTCCTAAACCTAATTAATCCTCTCATAGATCTTGAACATGGTTAAAGGAAAAAATCATATCAAAATATGAAGCATGCATAGAAATGATAACCCATGAATATATCCCATCCTTAAACAATTCACGAACCCATCGTATATCATGAACCACGATCCAACATTAATTTCACCCCTCGAAAGTCCAATCACCTATTCCAAAATGATGCCCTGATACTCGACATCTTATACTCATCATTACAACAATGGGCAGATATGAAATGGCTTATCTAGTGGTGAAGCCGTCCAGATAAGCCTCATTTGGTCATAATTTTTCCTTGCAGCATCCTCACTTAAACTTACCATTCACAACACCATCACCATATTTCTCCTTTGTCGTGAGCTTTCCTCCAGTTCCAAGACGGCTCCTTTCTGGTACCAAACCCTTCATCAATTCACTAAACCCTTGTGCTACAGCCCAATCCTTTTCTCAACTTATAACGATGGTCATTACTAGCCACGAACCGGTTTTCCAAATTTATAGGGAAACCGAGGAATACCAATTACATCAAGAAAAATATGCTAGATTGGGGTGGATACCTGTTTTGGAAAAATTTACAAGATGGAATGAGAAGATATCTCAGGAATTTATTCAAGGTTATGATAGAGAGATGGCATGTATAGGAAATCTACAACTGATAATTAATGAAGCAACTGTAAGGGAGGTTACGAGACTGCCTAGCAGAGGAGCTAAAAACTTCAAAGGTGTAGGAATTAACAAAGAAATGTGCCAACAATTCTTGAAGGCAGATCATCAACACCCTGACTGGAAGAAGGGAATCCCTAGGAGCTACATCAAAGAAGAATACCATCCAATGATTACCAGTCTTCAACGATTTGTCACCTGTGAAGGCAGGTATTTCATGACTTTCATTTATCACCTTAGGCTCGTATTGCATTTTGAAGGAGTCCCTGAAATCGATTTTCCCTATTTTCTATTGATGAGTTTGAATAAAATGGTAAGAGGTGTTAAATCCATCTCCAAAATAGAAAATACTAGCATCTGCCATCAAGGTTTCATTAAAATGCTAGTTTTGCATGAGCTTAGGAAACAAAGGATTAGTTGGAAACCCTTTATCACACAACACCTTCCCACAGGAAAAAAAATCTATGGAGGAAACCTAGCATGGTCCAAAGAAAAGTAAGGAACCCCAAGAGAAAAAGAGAGAGAAGGATAAAACAACTCCACCATCATCTAGGGCAGTGAGCCAACATGAAAAGGTAGGGTCCTCTTCCACAGTCAACAAGACTTCTAAAAGATTTGAATCAAAAGGTAAAAACAAACTAGTAGAGGAGACTTCAACGATGGCATTTGAGAAAGAGGACCATCAAAAAATGATGAAGTAAAGGAAGCATAGCTCAGAAACTAAAAGTGAACAGTCTATGGCACAACCCCCTGTCACCATTTCATAATTAGAGAAGAAGAAAAGGAATCCCATGAGTATCCCTAATCTGGTACCTCCTTGTAAAATAACTATGAGGAGCATCGCAAAGAAGGGAAAAACAATAGTTAGTCCTCATACACAGGAAGACCCAATCGAACTTGCCTCCCCTTTTAAGGATTTACCAATCCAAGATGACATCCCTAGTCTGACAGAAGAGAAAGCCACCATTACTTTATGTGAGATGAGGGAGGAAATCGAGGAAAGGGAGTGCACCCAACTAGCAATGATATAATCAACAAAGAACTTGACAAAATAAAAAATGAAGAAAAGGATTGGGGAATTACAAAAACAAAATCAGGAACTCCAACAGGAAGTAAAGGAATATCAACTCTTGGATAGATATATCAAAAAGGAAAATGAGCATTTAAAAGCAACCAACCAACAAATTCAAGACGACCATGAAGAGACCTCTAACAAGCTCATGAAGGTATTATGAATCCTACAATACATTAGGGTCATCAAAAGGGAGCTAAGAGAAGAGGCTTCAGCCATCAACATCATTGACCCACCAAAGTAAAGAACACAGTCTCAAGTTTTGAAAAAAATTTGGTTTTGTTTTCAGTTGCACGAGGACATGCAATGATTTTGGCATGGGGGAATGTTGAGACCTAAAATTGACATTCTCATTACCCTATTATACTCTTCACCTATACCTTTTTGGGCCTACCTAAAGATTGAGTGAACGACAAGAATGCTACCAATTGCCAGTAATAAGGTCATAAGGTAAAGTATGGTTAATTCATGCATTTTGTGGTTTATTGAATTAAGGAATTAAATATTTCATGTACTAATGCTCGATTTGTCATATGTGAATCTTTGACCTCTAGATGTCTAGCATTCCTGTACCAGCTCTGTCGTGATCCAGTACCTGCGCACCAAGACTGATGTTGTATGATCCAGTACCAAATGCGTCCGGTACTAAATCTTACCTCTTGTGATCCGATACCAACAACCACACTGTTATGATCCGATACCAACAACATGCACTGTTATGATTCGGTACCAATGGCCATGCTCTAGCATGATCCGGTACCACCTTTTATGCTCTGTCATGATCTGGTACCATCTACCTATTACGATCCAGTGCTAATATGGAATAACCTAATGCACTAAGTTAAGTGCCAGATCTGGCCTAAGTCAATTGGTGGATGTCTATTTTCTATGATAAGAATAGTTTGTTGATTGCCTCATCCTCATGCACTTTGTGTCATGAGGATGAAGCTAGAGATGTAACCGAATGATTAAACTTAACAACTGATTGATTTGCAAATCACTTTGTCTCCTTGTGTTTCATGATTCATACTATTAAATAGCCATGGCAAGGATGGTAGAAGAGTAGGAGAGTTAGCATATCATCAATATGTAAGCAGTGTATGATAGTACATAACATATCCTGAGTAAAGATTAATGGAATGTCATTTTATCTCCATATTTTGATTATCTATGATTAAGAATGAGTTGAGTTGTTAAAGAGAGTCTTGATTTTATGTTTTGATGTGTGAATGAGAGTAATGTGTGTATTAAAAGCAAGCTTCCTATAGACTTCAATAGTTGGCCTGTTGAAGCGGCAATGGCCCACCACCAAACAAAGGTCAGCCTCTTCATAGATAAGCCTTAGTGTTTGTTTTCAATAGTATAAACATTGAATTAGCTAAAGGTTTAACTCTGTTAGATGATAGTAGTACAACTTAGATTAAGATTTTCATTCTATAATTTCTTAGAGATCTTTAATTTCTCTGTTTTTGCATATGCTCTGTTTTCTGTTCTCATGAATTTGATTTCCTTGAAGTGATCATAGTTTTTGACATCAATATTCAAAACTACTTGGACAAGAGCCAGTGAATTTCATTGTGAACCACATCAAAACCAACATATTGACTATTGAACTACCCATGCTATGCTAATTGATGTGCGATTTCCTTTCAGAAAGTGTGGATTGCATAATTAGTTTTCTGGGTTAGACATCAGAGTTGATCTATCAAACCAATTCCATATCATACTTGCATGTGACATAGTGGAATAGATAGCCTCTCTGTGAAGGACAACCAAAGTGCATTGTAGTTTGCTATTTTGATTTGTTTCCAGCATACATAATCTAGTTTGTTTCTATACTCGTGACATTAGGAATTACCTTTCTTACTGGTGTCTTGTAACTCTATTGATTACGAATCCTGGATTGATAATTAATGAGTGCATTATATTAGACATATAAGTAGAACAACACTATTCAATAAGGAAATAAGTTGAAATTCTAAAATGCAACGAAAAATAAGCTTTTTGGAATGGTGGTGGCTTATCTCTGAGAAGAGATGTGATGACTGCACTCATTCGCAAGAATATGGTTACAATGAGGCTCTGAAGGCCTTTTTACAATAAACAAGAATAGACATCCAAGCGCCAAAAGTCATGTGGGCCCCATTTAGGTAAGTTAGTACATCAACTTCCTGGGGTCATAATTTTTGTATATGATCTCCATTTTAGATGCACAATAGATCGTTGGAAAGGTGTGGCCGAGAGAAAAAATTTCGAATGGCCTAGATGAGTGCCTTTGGCAGTCACTTGGGCCCCAAATCCCAAAAACGTCATTTAGGGCCTCAAAACAGCCCCAGAAATTTGGATCCCAAAAAACTGCCAAGGTGAGAAACTGTTTTTCGATCCATTGGAATAGGTGTGTGGCCACCGATATCCACTTGGATCAATGAAACCTACTTAGGAAGAAATGGTATCCATTGTGTTGATTTCCCCCATCAGATGAGAAAATTTCTGTTGAATTTGGCGCCGGGTGAGCCACTTGCCATGGTGCAGGAGTTGCCCTACTATGACAACTCAATAAAGTTGGATCCTTTGTTGTCGAGTGCCCTTGATCTACGTGTCCACAATATGATCACTGGATGCATGTTTCATGTAGTCAAGGTTGATCTTTGTTGGTTTCAACTTCTCTATTATCTCTGAGGTGTCTAATAATGGTGGGAAATATGGTTGAAGGATAGCCACGTTGAAGACTGTATGTAGACAAAGGAAGGGGGGAATGTTGAGCTTAAAATCATTGTCACCCACAACCTTGGTGATGGTGTATGGCCCATAATAGAGTGGGAGAATCTTTTGATGGGGCCCTGTAAGGAATTCTTTTTGCAAATGCAACAAAACTTTGTTGCCCAACTGAAACTTATGTGGAACCTGATGTTGATCATGGCGCTGCTTGTACTTGGAATTACACTTCTGTAGAATATCCTGAACCTGTTGGTAGATATGATAGATATAGTCAATGAACTGGGTGGATTTTTCAAGTTCTGGTGGAGCAGGGGATGAGTCGGTTGAGTTGGTCACCAGGGGTAGTGCAACATCCATGGGGCCCAATGGCTAGAATCCCAACCCCACCTGAAAGTAGATGTGGCCAGTTGAGTTATGCAGGGCTTGGTTGTAGCTATGTTGGACACAAGGAAGAATCTCATCCCATGTGTGGGGGTGTTTTGAATTGTACATGTGTAGGATATGTATGACCATCTAATTGATGAACTTAGTTTGGCCATCTATATGGGGGTGGAAGGTAGTGGACTTGGTGAGTTTTGTATCCAACAGTGACCAGAGGCTCGACCAAAATGAGATGAGGAATAAATTTTCATGGTCTAAGATAATGGTTTGCGAGATCTGAAAATGTACCCATACTCATTGAAAGAAGATCTTGGCAGTGGCTTTTGTTGTGATGTTCTTCTTGCAGGTGGCTAGAATTTTCATCTTGGAAAAGTGATCAATAACCACAAAAACACAGTCATTTCCTCTCTTGGTATATGGGAGGCCCAACATGTAGTCCACTGAGATGGATTTAGATGGTCTATTAGGAGTAGGCATAGGTGTGTACATGCCCTATTTCTTAGTGTCTAGTTTTTCAATAGCACAGGCCGTGCAGGACTTGATATACTTGTCGACATCCTGTCGAAGTATCGGCTAGTAGAAATGTTTCTGTAGCACTGCCACTGTCGGTTCGACGCCAAAGTGTCCTACCACCTGATTGTAGTGAGATTCCAAAATAAGATTCATGCACTCGCTTGATGGAACACATATATGGCCTAGATGGCACAACAACCTATCTTGGAAATGGAAATTAGTGCCCACTAAGTTGGCGCCCAACATTTGATAGGTGGTGGAGAAGTTAGGGTCAGTCTTGTAGAGGTGGATCCATCCAGAGGTCTCGTGGATGACAGAGTCTAGCACCATGGTGAGTGTCATGACTAGAGGTCGACTGAGGCAGTCAAAAACTCAGTTGGTAATTCCTATTTTATACTTGATGTTGAGGTAGAACTGTTGTAAGTATGTTGACCACCTATGATGGCGATCATTCTGCAAATTGCCTTGGGTCTGCATGAACTGTAGTGGCTTGTGATCAGTGTGGATGATTGTCTCCTTCCCAAGAATGTAATGTCTCCATTGGAGGCAGGCTTTCATAATGGAATACATTTCTTTGTAGTAAGTATGGTACTTATGAATGACATTTGATAGGGTCTCACTATGATATGCCATGGGGTGGTCGTGTTGAGTGAGAATGACATCCACAACATAGTCTAAAGCATTTGTATCAATCTCAAAGGGATGTTGTAGGTACAGTAATGAAAGTATTGGGGATGAGCACAAATTCTTATTTTATTCATCAAAGGATTGTGGTTGGGACAGGCCCCACACAAAATTTTCCTTACCTCCACCCCTGGTTACTTCAATGAGGGCCCATGTGATATGGGAGAATCACAGCATGAACCTGTGATAGAAATTGGCGAGGCTCAATAAGATCCGAAGTTTAGTGAGTGTGGTTGGGGATGGCCAATCATGGATGACCTAGATCTTGGTTGGGTCCACATGCACACCATGATGGTCAATGATCTAGCCTAAGTAATGGACCACGTGCATGCCAAAGGAGAATTTTTCTAAGTTTGCATATAGTTTGTGTTGTTGCAGGGTGTGCAGAACCTGTTGAATATGCGGCAAGTGTTCCACCGAAGTCTTGTTGTAGATGAGGATGCCATCCAGATACACCACTATAAAATTATTGGTGAAAGGTCATAATATATCGTCCATCATCCTCATAATATTTGTTGCAGCATTTTTCAAACCAAAGGGCATGACCAGCCATTCAAAAAGACCTTCTTTTGACTTGAAGGCATTCTTCCATACATCTATATGTTCTATTGGGACCTGGTGGTAACGAGACTTCATATGAATATTACTAAAGTATTTGGCCGAGTTGATCAAGGAGGTTGTCGATTCGGGGAATCAGGTACTAGTTTCAGAATGTGATTTTATTCAGGGCTCGATAATCAATGCAGAGTCGCCAGGTCCCATCTTTCTTCTGCACAAGCACGATTGGGCTCTCACAAGGAGATGAGATGGGACAAATGTGCCCCTTGTGGAGAATTTATTACATATGCCTCTTGATCTCCTCATTTTCTAATAGAGAGAAATGGTATACTGGCCCATTGGGTAGTAGTGCACCTGGGGTTAGATCGATGGGATGCTTGACCTGGCAGTGCAGATGTACCCCGGTAGGAGTGGAGAAGATATCTGAGTATTCTTCCACAAACTTATCCACTTGCTTATATTGTGTGGAGATATCGGTCATGGAGGCTCTAGATGTGGTTTTTATATTTCTCTCAGTCTGAGAGAGAATCATGAAGAAGAAAAATTTCCTAGACTGAGAGATGACCTTCCTGCATTGCTTGGAAGAGATCAAGGAAATAGCACTAGGAGGGACTGCCTTGGGTATCTTATACAATTTCCTGTTCAAATTAATAATAACACTACGAAGCCTACACTCATATTGTTGGGTATGTGTTATATTATTTTCATGAGGGGGGGGAAATCCCCCCATGTGAGGGTTCGGAGGCAACACCCTTGAGAAAAATATTTTTCCTCTAGAAACATGTCACATTTTTGGGCAGTTTTTTGGCACATGGTTTTTGTCGATGGTTTTCTATTTGTAGTTAAGGAATTAGGGTTGTTGACTGATCCAGTTCATTGGTTTAGGTTTTTGGCTACTATTGGATCCTATATGTATATTGTATTGTAAACAATGTATGACTATGAATGAATATAGAATATGTTGGTTTTCCTAGTTTGGGTTTCCAGGGAAAATCTTATGTAATGTTTGTATTTTCCATTATATATTTTCTCTTCTTTTACTAAAAATATGTTTGCAGTAAATATTGTACAAGGTTAAAATATACACATATACAACATGACGTTTCCATAAATAATGTTGGCCCAAAAGAGCATTACAAACTTCAAGAGGAGAAATGTCACACAATACCTCGTCTTTGAAGGGCTTGATGTTGTACGACAGTCGACACTGTTGGCTGACATAGAGATCACCTCCTTGGTAGAGCCATCCAATGGTGTAGGGTTGTGGGTACGGTGTTGTTGGTAGGGCCAACCAGTTTATGACCTCTACTGAGGTGAGGTTCTTCTGGATACCACTATCAATGATGAAGTGCAGTGGGGTATCTTTTACCCACATCTATGAATGGAAGAGGTGTTGTCCTTCTTATGGCTCATCTAGTTCACCAAGATGGAGCTTGGTAGTAGCAACGATGGAATTGGTTTCCACATCAATGATTCGTCTTCTACTTTTTGGTTCTGAATCAGAGTCAGAACCCGCATCTGATTCAAAGGCTTTCACTTCAGCCACCAAAAACTACTTTGATAGACAGTTAGTAGTGTTATTCCAAGGGATCTTATGGAAGTTGCACCACTTCCCGATGTCTTTTTTTTTTTTTCTAGTGTCCTTCTTTGCTTGCAGCTTGGACTACTTGTCATGATACTATCCATCTTTTCTCTTTCCTTTGTTATGTGTGTTGGGGCCACCCTTTCCTGGATTTTGCTGTGAGGGTTTCCCAGGCCCAAATTGTTGCATCTTTTGTTTGAACTTTTTCTCGATTTTGATGACATATCGATAGGCCGCGCCCAAGGACCAGATATCCAGAAATTCAATTTTGTTCTAGATTTATCTATGCAGAGCACTGCGATACTTGAGCACTATATGTCACTCTGAATCTTTGACACCCAACTTGGTGTGCAAGGTATGGAACATATTTATGAAATCTGGCACTGCTTGGTCTCTTTCTTGTCGCAGTGTGGTCCATTTGGTATACAAGTTGTCATAACTTCCGACAGGGTACTATTGTTTCTTAATAACATCCCTGAAGGATTCCCAGGTGGCTGTGACTGTAAATAATGCGGGTTCCTCTGTTTCATTTTGCTCACATAAAACTTCCCACCAATCTTTGACATGGGGAATGACTTTGAGGAGTGCAAAAATAATATTTTCTCTATTCGAAAAGTTATGGACAAAAAAATACACTTCTAGTAGATTCAACCACTTGTCTATAGCATTTGTATCTATTTTACCTTCAAATATAGCAATATCAAAGTTGATTTGTACCTTGAAGGGGGCGACACCTGTGTTCGAGGAAGATGCGTCACCTATTGGTAGCCACCAAAGGATTTTCGTGAAACTATCCATCATCTCATTCCTTTGTTATGTGAGGGATTCCTCAAGATTTTTTTTGAAAGGATCTCCTATCCCGTCATCTTTCTTTTCTCCTTCCATGAGAGGTCTCTTGGGTGTGCGAGATCCTTTTTCCTCAAGAGAAACAAGCTCAATACCCAATTCTTTGTACCCTGGCCTCGTTGGGGACATGCATTAATACGACAAGGAGAAGACCACTGTGATACAATTGATCCATATTTTATGAGAAGAACGAAATGACTACATATTTAAAATATGCTTAACACAGAATAATAGAGATACAGTAAAACTAGTTTTCTATTCAATAAGGAAATAAGATGAAACTATAAAATGCAGTGAAAAATAAGCTTGTTGGAGTGGTGGCGGCTTATCTCTGAGAAAATATGTGACAGTTGTGCTCATTTGCAAGAATATGTTTACTGTTACACATCAAAATTGCTCATCTGGATAAGTGTCGCATGTCCCTCTCAATCATCATAAGTGTCGCATCCTCCCTACAACTTTCGCAAGTGTCACAAGTTGGTCACTAGTGTCACAAATGATGTTCAGACATATTGTCATAACAACGACACTAAGGAGGCACTTATAACATCTCACATGACTGATTTGAAGGAGGAGAACTGGTTCACTGAAGTCAAACAACTCTTGACACCTGAAAGGAACCCTGAAAAAAAAGGTTTTGAGGGGGAGTGCTCCCCTACTTCAGCCCCAGAAGCACTGGTGCTCCCCTACAAGGCTTCATGGAGCGTTATAATGCTCCCCAGTCCCCTCTGAAGGAGAGTTTCTCATATTAGAAGCGCTGGCGCTCCCCTAAAGCTGACCAAGGAGCGCTACAACGCTCTGATGTCCATTCTGAGGGAGCGCTGCCTAATCTGAGGTAGTAGTTGACCCGTTGAGGAGAATAAGGGGAGGATATTTCGAGATTAGGAGGAAGTTGTGCTCAAATTCTTGGTTTGATCAAGAGATCCCTAATCTAAGGAGAAGGTTCCTAACTTGTTCTAAAGATAAGTCAAGAGGTTAAGCTCCTCTTAACCTATATAAACAGGCTCTATGATGGTGGAAAGGGAAAAGAATTGAAGTTATGAAACTTATGATCTTGGAGGAAACTTACAGTCAACCAAAGGAGAGTGATCAGTGAAGTTGCTGTTATCCAGGTTGTGGATCTTTCAGGCAAGGGTTAGATGAAGGGGACTTGACAAAGATGTCACATTCGCATCTACGATTGTAAGTACTGTTGTCGTTATTCTCATCAATATGACACACTTGGCCTGTTCCTTTCTAGTTTATGTCTAATGTCACATGAAATTATCATTAGTTGATAGATCTATTTTCAAGCTAATATCAATAGAGTAGGAAGCGGTTGTATCTTGTCTTGTCCACAGAACTCAGCGAGGAGCAAAGGATTAGAGCACAACTCGGAGCGTGTAGGGACAAACATCGATAAAAAGGTACTTCTGTCATCCTTCCTTCTCATGTGTTAGTTTATATGGATTTGAAAGGAAGTTAGTGTCCATGTTAAGCATTTTCTATCTAGGGTTAAGGTCAAGCTCTAGAGGTGATCTACCTGTCTATAGGGAGATTTTCCTACAACAGAAACTGGCGACTTCACTGGGGAGATAGCCTCAAATTGAAACCTCTTGTTTGGATTTTTCTCCTCATTGACCTTGTTCTATCAATTGATTGTTTCAGACCTGATTCACTCCTCTTTTGTTTGGTTTCATGAGCTGATTGGCTCCTTACATTATCACATTCAACATACTTGTCAAGCTTGAATCCCAATTTTTGGAATTTTTTGACATTTCTGGGGCTTTTAGACCCTGGCACCCCTGTCCTAGTGTTAACAAAGCGCCATCGCTCCCCCATACATCCTCATAGAGTGCTACAATGCTCTTTGCCTTTGGCAACAGAGAACTAGCCTCTTTTTGGCCCAAAAACCCTCCAGAACTACCTTTTTTCAGGGTTTGCCTCTATGTCTCTTTTGCTGAGTGATCTAGTGAGTCAATTTATCTTCCCTTTCAACCTCGACATCTATCCTTTTTGAAGAATAAACACCTTTTTAATTGGATCTTGTATCCTTCTTCACCATTTTCATTGAGTTTTTCCCTGTTGAGTGAAATTTGAAATCCATGCGTTGTTTTTCTCTTCTCATCAGTTGAGTAAAAAAACCCTGGTGAAGGTCATCAAAGGCCTACAGACCTCTGTGTCTTGATTTTGGTCAAGGTCATTGTTCTTCAACTTTTGCTTTTGGGTGTGAAGTTTGTTTTTCTCTTTGATTGTTTCTTTTCTTTCGCTTTTTCGTTCAGATTGCTACGAAAGGGTGTATTGTTTGTGTGACTTTTGCTTGTGCTAGATTGGTCTTCATTCATACCAAAAAGATAATTAGCAAGACAATCATTGTGTTGTATTGATCAACATCCATACGCAAACATTAAAGAGCATCTGCATGATTGATTGTGCATATCAGAAGGTATCGTAAAAGTTTTTTGCATTACATCAGGATTTGATTGAGAAAAGAATCATTTGAGGGCATTCCTTATTTGTGCTGGATTAGTGAAAGAACATTCTCTCTCCCTTAGATAGACGTTCATCGAAGAAAATGACTTCTTATCATATTTGATGCATTCTTTGGGTCTGAGTCATAATTCCATTTGTTTCACTTCCATGCACCTCTTTGCGTAAAGAACAACCATAAAAATCAATGCTAATTAAAAGTTATCTAGAACTTTTTCTTTTCTAGGATCCTCCACCAACAGTAGACTAGGCCTAGTACTTTGGATTAGGGTTGTGAGCATAACTCTACAAAGTTTCTAAAACAAACACTAGCATCCTGAGTTAGGGAGAGTCAAATCCAGTTATCGTATAAGTTTGCCAGGGATCCCCCTCTCACACAGGGGTTACACACGAGGTCGAAATCAGGGAAGCTACGGGGACTAACCCTCCGTGGTTTAACTAATTGTGGTGGTCAGATTGTATTATGGGGGTCACTTTGAGGTAAATCCACAATTACTGCGTGGAATCCTTTTAGTTGATTTCGGGCTTGATACCCTACCCGTACGTTTGGATCGGATTGTCGATTGTTCTCGCCTAGGGGCTGACTGCGAATTGGTAACCTTAGTGGCCATAATATTTAGGGTCTTACACAAGGTGATGGTGACGGGAAGTCTCACTGTACCTGGAACAGACATTGGTCAAACTCACTCGGGCTCCTTGGAGGGTAAATCCATAATTACTGCATGGAAGCTTGCACCAAGGCATAAGTCTGTTAAGTAGGTCGCTATTGTAACTGTTCCACCCTATCCCCACCCCTTCTGGACTTGATCACGCGATGTTGGATTTCATCACCAACTAGTACGGTCATCAAAAGAAGCTCCTGTTTGCTTGGTTATGATTCTTAGATTTTTTTAGCGTGTGTTGTTTCTTTTCGTTAGTTGGCCATAGATTTCTTTCACCGACTCTTTTCTGCCAACATCGACCCTCCACGCCGCTCACGGAGGCTACAGGGACTTCCTCCAAAGAATATGGAAGGAAACACCCCTTTACCCCCTCATTCTACGGAGGAATCTCCTCAATAGAGCGAGGTTCATAATGCTACAACTTCCCAGGAAGAAGTTCCCATCTCTCTGGAGAATTTTCGAATTGTCTCAAAATCTCCGGAAGCTTATCGCATTCCAGAGGGATACGAATGACAAATCCTCCACCTAAATTCCACTGGAGAATTTGTGGTCATCCATCCTTCTGACATTCCAACTGGGTCTTCTCATAACCCTTTAGCCAGTGACCCCTTTTGGACTGTGGATGTTGTTCGAAGTCCACCACGCTTGGTGTGAGATATTTATGGAACAGGAGAAGGTGTCGATGCATCCTTTTCCTATACCGTACCCCCAAACCATTTCACCGGTACTACCACTTTTACAACCACACCAACCGTTGGTCCGAACATATCGTATATTGGCCCAAGTTCTACTATTCCCCTCCAGACAGCCCATTCGACAATGGCCCCGTACATTCTGACTATCCCTGCTGGTAATGCGGTAGTTAATCAAGCCCCGATTGGCACACCTGTAACACGAAGACCTACACTCCCTTTTGGATTTAGGGAATTGAATGCTTCCACTACCAACACTTCCCAAACCACTACCCAAATTGTATTGGGAAGTTCCATACCTATCCAACAACCTGGAGGGACTGGTCTTGGTGGCCCTAACCCGATCGGTGGCACCAGTCCATCATTGACATCTGGCTTTCAGATCCCGGGAACTCTCCCTCAAACTGGGGGGCATCCTCCCTCCAGAGGAAAAATTCCATTCGAAGGGAACCCTAATGCTGGGGGGCATCCTCCCATCAGAGGATAAATTCCATTTGGGGGGCACCCTCATGCTGGGGGCAACCTCAATCCAGAGTACACCATCAACCACAAGGACAAAATGTGTCTGCCGCACCCAACCCGTGGAGCGTCCCTTTTCAAGGAAATTTGAATGGCTCCATGGGACAAAATGTTCAGACTCCACAACAACCCCCTTATGGAAAAATGCCAAACCCACCTTATAATCCACAAAACCCATCCAGTTACCCTCCGCTCACAAACACTTCTCAAAACACCTCAAATCCTATGTACCTTGGTCAAAACCAACCTCACATGAGAGGGCCCACGAGTTATAATTATCCACATAACCCATTATTGGGCCCCACTAGTGTCCCTTTGCCACACCAGCATTACCCACAGGTTAACCGACAACTACCTTTTCTAGCCACCCTGGACCTCCCAGACTTGTCTCGGTTAACGAATGATCCCATTTATCATTCCCCGGTTTGGCCAGCTATCCCAGCTAAACTTCCTTCTGATATCCCCAAATTCGACGGAAAGCCTGGAGAAGACCCAAAAAATCACGTGATGACCTTCCATTTGTGGTGTTCATCCAACTCCCTCATGGACGATTCGATTCGTTTGCATCTTTTCCAATGAACGCTCACGGGTTCCGTAGCAAAATGGTATATTGAATTACCACGCGCATCTTTCCATGACTTCAACTCCCTTGCCATGTCCTTCCTCACACACTTTCAACTACCCATTCGATACGAGACGGGTACTGAACTATTAATCTCTCTTTGTCAGACAACTTCCGTACATATCTCCGATCATATCCATGAATGGAGACGACGACGAAGGCTAATCAAAGCAGTCATTCCTGACCAATTGTTAGCGGAATGGTTCACGAAATCACTATTACCCCAGATCACTCGTGATGTTGCCATGGGTGGTGTGGTCACCGAGGAAGAAGCCATCGCCTGGGCTCAGTACTTAGACTTAGTCTATTCACAATCCGGTACTCTATATGAGTTGATACCGAACGCCACCCATGCCACTAATGATCCATCCAAACCATCGACTACTTTGCATGCAGATGGAGTTATTGGCTCTGTCAAAACACAATCTACTACCCAGTCTACTGGAACAATCCAGCGGCCCACTTCCATGGCTGCCCCCAGTTCGACTGCACCCTTTTTTACCCCACCTCAAACTCAGGTCTCTGATGTGAATGCGGTCTAGTCAACCCCTTCACAATAGCTTGGGGGCAAGAAGAAAGCGAGAAACAAACCAAAGAAGAACAACAACAGTGAGCAACCCAAGACCCAACCACAAACCCCTGCTGTCGGAAAACAACCACAACGAAAACCAAAATTCCCATGTCTCATTTGTGGTGACGATCACTACACTTGAGATTGCCCACATCGCGATGAAGTGGCCAAACTTTTCAAAGGAAATTCACAACCCGTTGTGCTCACTCATCCTTTTCCGTAGCAACAATCTTTGGTTGCACAAACCCCCACACCGGGGGGTAGTTCCAACCAACCCCATGATGAGGCCTCAACAAGTGCCCACATTTACATGTTTAACAGAGTTAATATAACAACTCGCTCTGTGACATATGACACGCTAGTTAAACGTGACAAGCCGAAGATCGCTAATGGTTCTGCGTTAGACCTGTTACCATCCTCCGCCAATCCTCCATCTGTTAGCCCTCCATCCGGGCCACTCCAGATTGAGAAACCATATTTTGACTCTATCCTACACCCTCCTAAGAGCACCATCCGGAAATCTACATTCAATCCCAATTCACAGGCTGCCCAAAACTACAATATTGTAGAAGATTTGGCCCAAGCCCCGTGTGCCATGTCCACCTTGGAAGTTCTACAACATTGTCCCAGCCAACGTAGAACACTCTTAGCCGCTATTGGCGCTTTCAACCCTGAGTCATCAAACTACCTCACATTTAATCTGGATGATCATCAACCATGACTCTCCCACCAGCTAGCATTCCAAATCGATGTGGTTTTTCACAATCAACAAATCCACCGGACTATCCTGGATGAGGGAGCCTCCACCTGTGTCATGTCCCTAGCCTGTTGGAAAGGCTTGAAATCACCCACCCTTAACAAATCTACTACCATGTTACACACCTTTGATGGACGAGGTTTTCATCCTCATGGAATATTACAATCCTTAGCCGTTCAGCTGGGTGGCAAAACTGTTACTGTTGACATCGAGGTGGTCGATGCCCCCCTCAATTACAACCTACTACTTGGAAGAGGTTGGTTCTATGCGATGACTGTCGTCGCCTCGTCGATGTTTCTATGTGTACAATTCCCCCATCAAGGCAAAATTGTTACCATCGATCAACTTGATTTCTGCACGCCCGACGCTCGCATCCCTGCTACCAACAACATTCCTTTTCTGGGAGACCACCCGGTTACATATGAAAGCGTTAGTGTTGGCTTATTGAAATATTCTAGCCTCATGGGTACCTTCCCTACACCACTTCCACCTACTGCACATCATATTTCCACAGTCAATATGATCTCAACTTTGCCTTATCAATCCTTGGAATCATTTGACCCCTGGATTGTGCCTAGTCCTTTGGAATTCGATGTGCTCAACGACACAATGCCACTGAGCCCAGTCGAGGCCGCATACGTAGCTATTCAATCTGCCTCTCCCTCATCAAACGATTCACATTCATTGGCACCTGATACATATTCGGTTCCCTCTTGGTTAGATTCCCTATCATCTATCGTCGATTACATTTCCCATATTTTTCCTTCGGACGAATCTATCATGGAAATGCCTAGCATTGACGACCTACCATGGGATGACAACCACCATCGATCCTCTTTTCTCCCACATATGGAAGAAATCGAAGACATACGATCTATATTCCCCCCCCCATGTTACCAAAGCTCCGCAATCTCCTATCCTCACCACATATACTCTCTCTAAGGGGAACATGGGTAACATCTCTACTACAGTCACGATTGACATCTCAATCAAAGAAGGTGTCATGGAAAACATCAACCTTGGTGCTAATTGCACACCCGATGAAGTGGTCTCTTACACCACTTTATTCAAGGAATTCTGCGATGTCTTCGCATGGAGTTACGAGGAAATGCCAAGGATCGATCCTTCGATCATCGTACATGAAATCAAAACCTACCCTGACGCAAAACTGGTTCGGCAAAAGCTTCGCCCGGTTCATCCCAAGAAAGTCACAGCTATAAAGGCAGAAGTTGAAAAACTTCTAAAATCTGGCTTCATCTATCCTGTCCCTTTAACCGAATGGGTCTCCAACCTTGTTCCAGTTGCTAAAAAACAAGGGACCATCCGTGTTTGCGTTGACTATCGAGACCTCAACAAAGCTTGTCCTAAGAACAACTACCCTATGCCCTTCATCAACCAAATCATTGATAACTGCGCGGGGAGCGTAATGTTTTCTTTCATGGATGGATTTTCTAGATATAACCAGATTGAAATCTTGCCTACCGATCAACACAAGACAACTTTCATCTACCCTTGGGGAACTTTCGCCTACCGAAAGCTACCTTTAGGCCTTAAAAATGCTGGAGCCACTTTCTATCGAGCCATGTCGTACGCTTTTCATGACATCAAACATATCGCAGAACTGTATCTTGACGATTTACCCGCACATTCGTCAAATCGATCCGATTAAATTGATCACTTACGCGCGATTTTTCTGCGATGTAGGTTCTACCGTATTCGTCTGAACACATACAAATGATTTTTCGCTGTCGAATCTGGTCGACTCTTGGGTTTCATTGTCTCCAAATATGGGATTAGGGTGGACCCCTTAAAGATCAAGGCCATCTTAGCCTTACCTCCACCCACCAATTTAACCCAACTCCAAAGTTTGCAAGGCAAAGCAAACTTTCTTCGCCATTTCATCTGCAATTATGCCAAGATCACTAAAGGATTTATGCGGTTACTACAAAAGAACATGCCTTTCATTTGGGATGACGTAGCTCAACGGTCATTCGATGCTCTCAAGCACGCTTTGACCCATGCACCTTTGTTACATCCACCTGAATATACGAAGGATTATATCCTTTACTTGGCCACTTCTACTTCCACCATCGCAATGGTGTTAGTCCAAGAAGACTCCAATGATGAAGAACATGTGATTTACTATCTGATAAAGAGTTTATCTGGACCCGAACTCAGATATTCGCATGTTGAGAAACTAGCTCTGGCAGCTGTCATTGTTGTCCAAAGGTTTCTCCATTACATCTTATTACGCACCACCATGGTAATCGCAGACTCCAACCCCATGTACCACGTCCTGACATGTCAAGTACTTGGGGGCAAATATTCGAAATGGATTGTTATTCTTCAAGAATTTGATCTTGAGTTTACGAAGGCGAAAGACAAAAAATCCCTGGTGTTTACCGAGCTCATCTGTGCTTTTCCTTGTGCTGATGAAAACATCGAACCTAGATATTCTCTCCCCAATGAATCTCTCTTCCTCATTAGCACCTCTGATCCTTGGTATGGAGATATTCTCCTCTACCTTCAAACACAACATTTTCAGCCCAACATCTCTCGTGAAGAGAATCGATGCATTCGTCATGACTCTCGTTGTTATATCATCCTCGGCGACACTTTGTCTTGCCATGGTATCGACACCATCCTTCAGCGATGTTTGACTCACGAGGAGGCTGAACACATTTTGAACGATTGTCACCTTGGCACTTGTGGAAGCCACCTTTCCGGTATGTCCACAACCCAAAAAATCCTACGTGCCGACTATTTTTGGCCCTCGATTTTCAAAGATTGTATCGAGGCTATCAAGAAATGCCCACCCTGCCAAATCTTTAACAAGAAGGCACGCACCCACCCGATGACGCTGCACCCAATTATCGCCATCGGCCCCTTTGCCAAATGGGGCATTGATTTCATGCAGTGTAAGCCTACCTCAGCCAGGGGGCACGGTTACATCATCGTCACCATCGATTACTTCACCAAATGGGCTGAGGCTATGCCTACCTTCCTGAATGATGGTCGTACTGTAGCTCTTTTCCTCTTCAACCACATCATAACTCTTTTTGGGGTACCACGCGCCATTGTCACTGACCACGGTGCACACTTCAAAAACTAGATGATGAGCGAGTTACATGCCAAATTGGGTTTTCTCCATGAAAACTCATCCCCTTACTACCCTCAAGTGAACAGACAAGTTGAAGCTATCAACAAAGTCCTAAAAACCATGATCCAATGCATGGTAGGGGAAAACAAAACATCATGGCATCTACAGCCGTTCTCCGCTCTCTGGGCCTACCACACCTCTGTCAAAACTTCAACTGGATTCACTCCCTTCCAGTTGGTCTATGGCATTGAAGCCATCCTACTGATCGAGTGTGAGATTCCATCACTCAAACTAAAAGTAGAACCCCTGCCCCATACTTCGCTGTAGAAGAATGATTTTTGTATCTATTCAAACTGGACGAAACACGTCGTGATGCTGCTCTCACTAATGAGGCACATCAGAAACAAATTAAAAGTCAATATGAAAAATCCGTCCACCCTCGGATTTTCGCGGAAGGAGACTTAGTCCTTGTTTACGACCAAACCCACGTTAAATTGGGGACAGGAAAGTTAGAACCCATGTGGCATGATCCCTACATCGTGAAGTGTGTCCTACATAAAGGTGCCTACGAATTAGTTGATCACGATGGAATCTCCCTAGGAGAGCCCCGAAACGGGCTTTACCTTAAGAAGTACTATGCCTAGATCACCTAGCATATTGTACTTTGTAAATTATTGTATTTAGTTTTGGTGTGTCTTTTTCTTTCGCGTGCTCGAGTCTTTACCATTGCCACTCATGATTGTGCCTGTGTTTTCATGTGCTGATGACGTCTTCCTTTCCTATCTTTTCTGGGTTCACGGATGGTGCTAGCTGACATACCCAGAACATCACTTCAGAAACTTGGGTTATTTACCGATTCGACCAAGTGGTGAGTTCAGGAGGCATTTGTTTAGGACCAGGAACCAACAATATGGCAGAATATCATGCTGTCATTGGATTGTGTTGACGGGCGAAACTGACCGTCTGTCAACTGGGAGAGTGGAACCGGTCCGGGGTTGTCTAAATAACCCAAGCCGTTTGGTATGGACCACCCTGACGAGTTTAACGGCTCCGTTGGCCGCTCTAAGGTCTCGCAAGGAAACCGAAGAGAAAGTGATTTAAGCTAAATGATCTAAACTAAGGAAACTAGAAACTAATAAAACAAACTTAACTAAACTAAACTAAACTAATTTTAAACTACGCTAACTATTCTAACTACTAAATACTAACTATGATCATAATAACTCAAATCAACTACTTAATTGTCAGCTGCAATCATTCTTTATTCACAAATATACAATATGGACGGATTACAAATTTAATTAAAACCTGCAAAAATCATATGTTCGCTGCCCTAAGACAGCCAAGGATCTATTTTTGTCTTTTTGTATTTATAAAACAGAAAGAAAACTAACTGTAATTAAATAATCTAATCTAAATCTAACTAAACTACTAATTAATTAAACGATAAACATCTATCTAATTAACCTGGATACGCTCCAAGTTTGACCTGTGTAAGATGACTTC
>ML784879.1:989280-1003226 GCA_009831015.1 Picea engelmannii | reverse complement strand
AACTTTCAATAAATAGAACCAATAACTTTCATGCCCAAAGGTTTAATGGTGAAATACATGCAACTGCGTAATCAAGGTAAGACAAAGATTAAGAACATAAGTTTAACAAACCTTTACCAATCATATGATAAACCAGTGATCGATTATCAACCAACAAATCAAAAAGACGACGACAGTATAATTAACGAAATAGGTGTTTTCACATTTGCAATTGTGAAAACTGAGTCGAAATTGAATTGTAATGGTTGAAGAAAACGAGAAACATGTCCATTAATACAATGCGACAATGATTTGTCATGATACCGCAAGGGGTGTAGGCAGCTTTCGAGAGTAATCGAAAAAAATTGGGTTGGCTGCCAACAGACTGCTGACCCAAGCTTCCTTTCTAGGTATTTCTCACATCATTATTTACTTAGACTCCCAATTGGTGGTTTTCAACTCAATCGCATCTACGCTATCCGTAGTCCTATCCTGCTACGCCTACACTTGCAAGTTCGTCGTCTCGAACGAATGTTCGATTACATCGAATATAGACACATTCCGAGATAACTTAATAGTGTTTCAGATTCATTAGATAATTATATTATGGATCGGTATCTGGCCCACATATAAGATTCAAGGAAAACAAAACTGTACATTGCATGTAAATTAAAACACATCACAGACGTCATCATGTACAAATCATTGGCATAATAAAAACTTGAAATTGTATATATTATATATATGGCATGACTGAAATGTTTGCATTACATCAAAAAATGTGTAAGAGAGAAAAATCTTGGGTCCATCCACCCATACAACATCGCCTGACAAGGCATACAAAAACATGATCACGGGGAGACTCTAATCTCCTCGCACTGCGTTGTGCTGTGAGTAACATACTACTGCATGCACTACACGCCTCAATAGAGAATTGATATTCTTTGGCACCCCTACAGTGTGTCGCTGCATATGTAAAGGCACATCCCCCCTCCGCAGAGGAGGGATACCCATCGTAAGGCCTTGGAGGTTCCTCTCAACCTCCCGAAGACCCACCACCGGTACTGCTGGGTGCACTACGGCTGGGGTGCCTCCACGACGCCCTGGTACTGGTATATCAGCTGGGCGCACTACTCTCTTGTCTGCATGTTGAAAACAAAACATATGTTAAAACTCTTTTACATACCACATTATATATATATTTATATATATATATATACATCAAAAAACAAAAAAACTCGACAAGGAATGGCTTAGTCTCTTACTTGACTCATCCCAATCTTCCCCCGTGAGAAAAATCAAGTCCATACTCCCATGAAAGTCTACGTCGGCATAAGGGAAGTCCTCGATCTAGAGGTACTGCCGCCTCAGCCAGGAAAATAAATCACCAGTAAAGTGGAACTCTGACTCCGAAACTAGCCTCAGAGATAGACTAGTCCACCTCTCCATCCGAGGCTCGTCCACTGGTCATACTGCCAGTGAGATCTGAGGCTGCATCTGAGGGATGCGCTCTAAGAAAAACGAGACTAAAAATGAACCATAGCCGAACTACTTCTGACCAGTCCTGCACTGTGAGATTTGTTCCTTCACATTCCGAAGGAACGCTGCACTCCAATTGAACAGTGTTGGTTCTAAACACTGAACACCATAGGCCACCTGTGATCTCTATGCCAAATGAGTACTAGTGCTACCGGTCATGCTTGTGATAGAAAATAATATAGATCAGAGAGGCAGATCTCATAGATCCTTGATAGGGATCCTACCCCCTACCAACCTTTCTCCCGGAATGCAGTGGCGTGCCAGATACACGTCCACCTACTCAGGCAATGCCCTCTACCCAATAAAATATATGGGGACCCCTCTTTTCGAGAGGCCAGCCAAAAAGTACACATCTTCCAACTCAATGGTTAGGAGTTGTGTGCCGATACGAAATCCCTATTCTGCAACATCCCAAAGGCCAATCACATGCTCAAGCAATAACACCTCTCTCTTCATTTTTTGTAATTTGAAGAACTTGAGCAAGCCACAAGCTCGCAAAGCGGCCCGCATACGAGGACTCTGTAGAGCAGCTAAATCATCCATCTCGTGTTCCCTGTCTTTCCATTCAATCATGATTGCCGAAGATACCTACAAAACAAAAAATCAAGAATTGCATTATTCCTCACGTTTTTGTAATTTCGGCGATTTTCAAAAGCATTTTAAAACATGAAATAAAATGCCCATGTCATCTAAAAGCAACCACTCACTCTTTTTAACCACCATGCCCTTTAACATTTGTCAAGTAATGATAAAAACATTTTAAAAAATGCAAAACGACTTGGGGGGCTGCTTGGGTAATTGGGGGGAATTTTTATGAGTTCTTTTACTAAAAATGATCGGTCCAATCAATTGCAAGGGTGTAGACATCCTAACAACCCTTCTCTAACACATTTTTGTAAAAAAATTCCCCCATTTTATTAATTTTTAAAAGGAGGCCGATTTGGTTCAAAGAGGGGCGACCTAGGGCTTTGTGTTTTAAATAAATAATGCCATGAAAATCAATTTGAAACCATGCAATTGAAAGAGAAAAGGATGAACACCTACCTAGTTCGAACGGTGAGTGAAATGATCAATCGTAGCTTCGGCACCAAGAAAAACAAGATTTGCTTCAAATTGAGATTCTCCACTACTCCAAAAATCCTTGCAAATGAAATGGTAAATGAGTTTTTCAAATCAATTGTTATTTATAAAATTTCATTTTTTATAAGTTATGGTCATTTTGGGTTTCTCTAATGATGTAAATGGCTTCAGTAAACTCTGGTTTGTAGTTTCTGGCATCGCAGGTTTCCTAGCAGTTCTAATGAATCATTCACCTTGTCGCATTCATGAGCATAGTCTTAGTTCGTTCTCAAGCTAGATAATATGAGAACGTAACTGGGTAAACTTTTATCTCTTTTTCAAACCCGTACAGATACAAACACACGAAAAAGGAACCCCTCTGGAGTCTCCTTTAAACCCTTTTCAGACTCTCTAAATATGAAAAGATTGTCGAGTGATCTTGCTTTCTTTCACACTCGTTAAAAGGTCAGAAAGAGCGTCTTTCGAGCGATAGTTTAACCCTTTTTCAGTCTCGTTGGACTACTGTACAAAAAAGGAACTGAGAGAGTTCTCTTTTAAAGTGTTTTTCCAAACTCTATAATCCTGAAAAACCTTCGATTTTTCTGTCTTTGGACTCGTTAAAGCACACATCGACAGAACCATATGAGACTGAACCCTTACTTCTTCCGGTTCATTAAACAAAGGAAGAGGAAATTATCAAAGGTGAGTTATATTGAGCATGTGTTATCCTCCTCGAGCTCATTAAATCAAAAAGAGGTACTCATCTACCTGGATGGGGGAAAAATTGAAAGGATCAAGCCAAGCAGTCTCTTGAGAACATCATCCAGCACATCTTAGAGTTTCCCTTGAACATGACACTTTGTCACTTTGCACATATCATAATCCACTGAACCTCTGAACTGAGCCAATCGTTTGAGTTCTTTTCACTCCTTTGGGTCACTTGACGCGAGTCACAGTATCCATTGCATAGTTTTGGTCTATGTCATGTTTTGCTGTTGTGCCTCAGTGTTCAAGGGAAGTATCTGCCTCAAGAGTCAGCCATCCCGAATATCTTGCCTCAAAACCTGTGTCATTTCATGTCCATTTGATCTACCAATTAAATTTTCATGTTCGTTTCATGTCATTGATGGGGGATACATCAAGGCCCTCCCTCGACGAGTCTATTCCTGTCGACTCCAACACATTATCTGGGAATCAGACTTAGAAACCAGTTAGTACTTTGGGACCTGCATGCCTCAATGGCAGGCCTCCTCACGTTCGACAATGGGTTTACATCATTGACCCTTGATCGAATGATTCCATGGATGTTTGACCTCAGCTCATCTATTCACATTCACTGGAATGTACTAGGGTACCTTGGGAATCATTGACATTAAAGGTGGTCTCCCTCGCACTTGTTAATGGTTCACATCATTGACCGGTAATCAAGTGGTTTCTGCCATGTTTGACGTCAAGACATCCATTCACATGGTCAGAATCGTGCCATATTGGGATTGGTATGAAGACCCTGGGTTGATCCATCACTTTGATATCTTCTTTGCCCAGGCTATGAAGGATTTTTATTGAACGATGACACATACACTGTTACATAGATCCACTTTGTATTGGTCGTGGCTATGTCTAGTCATCTCGTAGATACATTGTGTATTCTTTGTGGCTACGATCAGTCCGATTCATCAGAGTATAGATCCACATTGTATCTTCGGTGGCTATACCTTTTTATCAATACAATTATGGATCCGTAGTGTATTTTATGGCGGCCATATCTTACGAAGTCTTGATCACCCAAGCATAGGTATGCCTGCCTTGGGTTTTGAAATATGTCATGATATTTGTTGGATGTTTGTGTGCAGCTTCCGTCAGGTTCTCCGAGTCTATACCCTTGCTTGAGCATCTACAAAGTATTTCAGTTATCATTTGGCATCTTCTAACTTCATACTTTGGGGGGCATTCTGTTACACATCAAAATTGCTCATCTGGATAAGTGTCGCATGTCCCTCTCAATCGTCGTAAGTGTCACATCCTCCCTACAACTTTCGCAAGTGTCGCAAGTTGGTCACTAGTGTTGCAAATGATGTTCAGACATATTTTCATGATGACGACACTAAGGAGGCACTTATAAAATCTCACATGAATGATTTGAAGGAGGAGAACTAGTTCACTGAAGTCAAACAACTCTTGACACCTGAAAGGAACCTTGACAAAAAATTCTTAACATGGACACTGACTTCCTTTCAAATCCATCTAAACTAACACATGAGAAGGAAGGATGACAGAAGTACCTTTTTATCAACGTTTGTCCCTGCACGCTCTGAGTTGCGCTCTAATCCTTTGCTCTTCGCTGAGTTCTGCAGACAAGACAAGATACAACCACTTCCTACTCTATTGATATTAGCTTGAAAACAGATCTATCAACTAATGATAAGTTCATGTGACATTAGACCCAAACTAGAAAGAAACAGGCCAAGCGTGTCATATTGATGAGAATAACAACAACAATACTTACAATCGTAGATGCGAATGCGACATCTTCGTCAAGTCCCCTTTGTCTAACCCTTGCTTGAAAGCTCCACAACCTGGATAAAAGCATCTTCACTGATCACTCTCCTTTGGCTGACTGTAAGTTTCCTCCAAGATGATAAGTTTCATAACTTTAATTCTTCCCCCTTTCCACCATCATAGAGCCTGTTTATATAGGTTAAGAGGAGCTTAACCTCTTGAGTTATCTTTAGAAAAATTTGGGAACCTTCTCCTTAGATTAGGGATCTCTTGATGAAACCAAGAATTCGAGCACAACTTCCTCCTAATCTCGAAAGATCCTCCCCTTATTCTCCTCAACGGGTCAACTACTGCCTCAGATTAGGCAGCGGTCCCTCAGAATGGACATTAGAGCATTGTAGCGCTCCTTGGTCAGCTTTAGGGGAGCGCCAACACTTCTAAGATGAGCATCTCTCCTTCATAGGGGATTGGGGAGCATTATAATGCTCCTTGAAGCCTTGTAGGGGAGCGTCAGCGCTTCTGGGGCTGAAGTAGGGGAGCGCTCCCCCTCAAAACCTTTTTTTCAGGGTTCCTTTCAGGTGTCAAGAGTTGTTTGACTTTAGTGAACCAGTTCTCCTCCTTCAAATCAGTCATGTGAGATGTTATAAGTGCCTCCTTAGTGTCGTCATCATGACAATATGTCTGAACATCATTTGTGACACTAGTGACCAACTTGCGACACTTGTGAAAGTTGTAGGGAGGATGCGACACTTACGACGATTGAGAGGGACATGTGACACTTATCTAGATGAGCAATTTTGATGTGTAACAAAATTTTGAGGGGGAGTGCTCCCCTACTTTAGCCCCAGAAGCGCTGGCGCTCCCCTACAAGGCTTAAGGGAGCGTTATAACACTCCCCATCCCCCTCTGAAGGAGCGCTACTCATCTTAGAAGCGCTGGCGCTCCCCTAAAGCTGACCAAGGAGCACTACAATGCTCTGATGTTTATTCTGAGGGAGCGCTGCCTAATTTGAGGCAGTAGTTGACCCATTGAGTAGAATAAGGGGAGGATCTTTTGAGATTAGGAGGCAATTTTGCTTGAATTCTTGGTTTCATCAAGAGATCCCTGATCTAAGGAGAAGGTTCCCAACTTGTTCTAAAGATAACTCAAGAGGTTAAGCTCCTCTTAACCTATATAAATAGGCTCTATGATGGTGGAAAGGGGGAAGAATTGAAGTTATGAAACTTATGATCTTGGAGGAAACTTACAGTCAGCCAAAGGAGAGTGATCAGTGAAGCTGTTGTTATCCAGGTTGTGGAGCTTTCAGGCAAGGGTTAGAAGAAGGGGACTTGACGAAGCTGTCACATTCGCATCTATGATTGTAAGTACTGTTGTTGTTATTCTCATCAATATGACACGCTTGGCCTATTTCTTTCTAGTTTGTGTCTAATGTCACAAGAACTTATCATTAGTTGATAGATCTATTTTCAAGCTAATATCAATAGAGTAGGAAGCGATTGTATCTTGTCTTGTCCGTAGAACTCAATGATGAGCAAAGGATTAGAGTACAACTTGGAGCGTGCAGGGACAAACGTTGATAAAAAGGTACTTCTGTCATCCTTCCTTATCATGTGTTAGTTTAGATGGATTTGAAAGGAAGTCAGTGTCCATGTTAAGCATTTTCTGTCTAGGGTTAAGGTCAAGCTCTAGAGGTGATCTACCTGTCCACAGGGAGATTTTCCTACAACATTTACAATGAGGCTCTGAAGGCCTTTTTACAATAAATAGAAATGTAAAAACCCATAGACATCCAAAACCCTAACCCTATGAGATGAACCACCAAAAGTCATGTGGGCCATGTTTGGGTAAGTTAGTACATCAACTTCCCGGGTCATAAATTTTGCATACGATCTCCATTTTAGGTGCACGATAGCCCATTGGAAAGGTATAACCAAGAATTAAAAATTTTGACTGGCCTAGGGGAGTTCCTCTAACCGTCACTTGGGCCCCAAATCCCCAAAAAACGTCGTTTAGGGCCTCAAAATAGCCCCGAAAGTTTGGAACCCGAAAAATTGCCAAAAAACTGCCAAGGTGGAAAACTGTTTTTTGAGCCAGTGGAATAGGTGGGTGGCCACCGATATCCACCTGGATCAAAATTATAGGCATGTTGTACATAGAGTAGCTATTCATCCCAAATATTATGATGTTTACTGCAATATCCTCAAAGCAAATTTACCACTGTTTTGTTCACCACCTCTCTATGTTCATCAGTCTGTGGATGAAATGCATTGATCTTCTTTATCTTAGTGTCCATTAATCCCAAAATAATTGTCCAAAACTTCCCAAAAAACCAATATTCCTGACTTGACACAATATATGTGGGTAACCCAAGATGAACCCAAACATTCTGAAAGAACATGTGTGTAGTGTGTTCAACTGTGACCTCCTAGTTACGAGGCATGAGAATACAAATTTTGTTGAACCCATCCACTACCACATACAAATAATCATGACTCTTTATATACATAGGTAACCCTCCCATAAAACTTATAGAGACACTTCCCCATGGGAAAGAAGGTACTGGAAGTGGTTTCTACAATCCCAACTTCCTATTTCTTGGTTTACTAGTGGCACACTTAACACACCCTTTTACATACTTGGATACAGTTTCATTCATTCGAGGCCAATAAAAAAACCTTTTCATTTATGATTCTATATTACCTACCCCAAAATAACCAAAAATGAGAGAAGTGTGGGATTATTTGATTACTTGAATCCTTTCATCCCTAGGAATACATAAATTTCCAAGATGATACAATAATTTATCGTGCACATGATAATCTAGTTCTTCTACCTGAGTACCATGGGTTAAGTTTTCATATACATATTTGAATTCTTCATCTTTAGCATATTGTTCCACATAACTTTCATGAGTTAAAGGATTATGTTGAAGTACAATATATGCACTAATAAGAGGTCTTGATAGCATGCCAACATATTTATTATGTATACCCTTTTTGTATCTCATGACCAAATGAAACTGTTGCAAAAAACCCATCAATCTAAAATTACTTGATTGTTGTAGATTTGGTTGTGATTGAAGATACTATAATGGTGGATTCTCATTATGCTTTATCATTTCTTAACCCATTAAGTAATGTTTCCACTTCTTTACACTTTGCACTAAAGAATACAACTCCTTCTCATAGGTAGGATAGTTAATTACTTCTTTGGAAATGGTATCATAATGGTAATGAATTGGTTTACCACGTTGCATCAGCACTACTCCCATGGCATATCCTCTAGCATCGATTTAAATTTAAAAAGATTGCCCCAAATATGGAAATGCCAACACTAGTGCAATACTAATCTTCCCATTCAAAGTTTCAAAGTTATTATGTTGCTTGGCTCCCCACTAAAAAACATGTTTAACACTTGTCAAGGTGTGTAAAGGAGATCCGACATACTATAATTTAGCAATAAAATTTCACCAATATTGAACTACTGTAGTGAACCAACCTGGTTCACTACTTAAATATCCAAAATACTTGGAATATAAAGATTTCAAGATAGGACAATAATATATATTATATAAGAATTTATAAGAATATGAAAGAATGAGATGATATGACATTACAATGACAATGAGGACCTGTATCTATACCCACGCAGGGGTGCCCTTTCATAAGAGACATGACCTTTCATATGTCATTTATCTTCATAATTAATTGTTAATTATTAGTTATTTATACTTATTTATATTTACATATTTTATATATTTTGGTTTGTTAAATTGTCTTCCCCTTTAGAAATGATCTGTTGCCAGAGCATGTTTATGGAGAGACTTATCTCTTGATTTAGCTTGTAATATTGCCTCCTAATTCTTATTCTTGAATTAGTGATCATTGAGGAATTGAGATGATAAGATATTCTAAGAACTCAAAAGAACTGTCTACCTGTAAAGGATTCTTTCCACCCTAATTCGATCTTTTGCGGAGCTAGGTGTTTATAGGGTACTTGGAGAAAAATTGATGTATTTCTGATCTAGATTTATGAGTAGAACGACATGAAATAAAAATATATAAAATTAACATAGATATATAGAGAATAATAAAATAGATACATTGGAACTTAACTTCTATTCAATAAGGAAATTTGTTCAAACTGTAAAATGCAGAATGAAAACAATGTTGCTCGATTGGTGCTAGCTAATCTCTGAGAAGATATGTGGTGGCTATGCGCATTCATCTAAGCACATTACAATGAATCCTCCAGAAAGTTTTAGAATCAATTATTAAAAAAAATCCCATATACATCCAAAAACCCAAACCTAGGAGATGAAGCACCAAAATTCATGTCGGCCTCAATGGGATAAGTTGGGGCATCAACTTCCTTGGGTCGTAACTTTTGCATATGATCTTCGTTTTAGGCACATGATATCATGTTGGAAAGTTCTATATGAGGAGTACAAATTATTATATCACACTCTAACTTCATACACAGTGTGACTGTGGAGGGACCAAAAAATGTTGTTCATGGCCTCAAAATGGTCCCAGAAGTTTAGGACCCAAAAAGTGTTGTGAGTGGGAAATCCCTCTACGAACTAGTACTTAGGGTTAAATTATGCATGCAAAAAAGGCCTAAAGATTTCTTCTTTCTACCATCATCCCAGACCTAATCCCCATTATTCTTAAGAAAATACATAGTTAAGAAGATCAAGTGAGCATAACTTATTACGGGCATTTGATGTAGATCCTTCCTCATGCTTGATCACTTTTTGATTGCAGCTCTCCTCCCAAGGCTGACCTGCATTCACACAAAACAAACAACAAACTCCACATGCATTTGATATATAGATTAATGGGTTAGAGATTCAATAAACAAGTATGCAATAAACCATAAAAACCTCATATGGTTGCACGGGAAAAGTATTTCTTTATTATTAACTTCAACAAATCAACTTACAATGATGAAGCCGGTCGCTACTCCACGAACCTGGTCCTGGGCTCCTCTTAAAATTTACTCCAACTTATTTTCTCTATCTTTATCTTTGCACAAGGAAGGCTAAAGGGTTGGGACAAAGGGAATGTGAAATTGGGTATAGTTTATTTACTATGATTCTCCTCTTTGAAATGTTACCCCTAACCCTTCTTTTATAGGCTAGAAGAAGCTAGGTATTTGGATGAACCCTTCACCATGCATGGCCAGAAGGTTTAGTTAACTCACCCAAAGCTGTGTGTTTCATCGAAAACTTTCCTTTTTTCATGCTTTTGTAGGTACACGCGGGTTGTTTTGGATCAGTGAGCATGTACACGCATGCAGTAATAGAGTAGGGTGTGTGGGCCTTTATAAAAAGTGTTTTTAAGAAGAGTTGTTTAGCAGTGCTTTGGAAAAGAAGGAATCTGAGATGGCATGATGCTAGGTAAGCATGTCTGGTGAAAATTAGGGTTATAACAGATGCCCCCTAATGTGTGATGTAAGAAGAGAATCTGATGGCCGAAATAAATTACCAATCTTTACTGATGTGCTGAACAAGTGAGCCGAGGGACCAGAAATTGGGAGGTGCCATCTGCAAAAATAACAATTGTCTCACTGAGGAGGGCATACCCATGCTTGGGATAAAATAATCTCATGGCTACCAATCAAATACATTGTAGATCCATGTCGTATAACTATATAAAGTGTAGCCATGAACAATACACAGTGGAGCTACATCTCGAAATCAAAAAGATATACATTTAGAGTATCCATCTTCTTCTGATGGCTGGAGATGAGGTCTTCAGAGCTCGAGCAACAACTTCAAAATATTCAAAACTCAGGTAGGAGTGTAATATGAGTGTACGACTTCACTACCCAGAGGTCTTCGACGGCTCGTCGGTCATGGACTAGAGAATCTTGATGATTAGACTGAATGCTTCATTGATTTCAAACAAAGACATGATTGGACATTCAGGATGGTCGGGTATGAGGGCAAGAGACAAACTGCAGAGGGGCCGACTTAGGCTTGGTAAAAACTTCCCTTAGACAATATCACGACAAATTATGAGACTTAGGCAGCATGGCATTAATCATAATTTTACGAGGCAGGAGGCAACGCAAACTCTCCATATGTTTGGAAGAATAACCAAATGGAGGAGGACACAGCTCTATGTAGCGAGAAAATATTTCTAAAGTCATATTAAATCCCAGAGTTTGACGAATATACGGACATATGTGATTTATCCAAGGGTGACTTATTGTGCTACCAATAAAGAAAATAATTTTCTCTTCCTCTTTTTGGGGTATATTTGATTTTTTGTCTTTTTCAATGATTTTGAAAAAAAGAATAAAAGAATGTTACATTACAATGGAGGAACGAGTGTTACAAACATACAAGTTCAAGGTGCAAGGACAAGACTAATGTTCAGAGCAATGACACTTTGGAAAAATCCTCTGGGGGCCAAAGGTGTTAGGATGCAGAGGCAAAGTGTTACAAGGCTTGTGTATAAGGTATGCTTCGTATGGTTTAGTTAAGAGCAACATGGAGCCGACATTTATACCAAAGATGTAGGTATGCAAATGCGGTTAAGAAAACACACAATGGTAACGTCCTTCGATGTAAGTTTAATCAGCCCATAGAAGGTAAGATTGGTGGTTTTTTATATTTAGAGAGTCTTAAAAAACGTAAAAGGAGACTCCATCGGGGTACCTTTTTCGAAGGTAGTCTAGTTGGTTTGAAAAAGGGGTAAACTAGCATCGACAAGACGTCTATTCAAAACCATTTTAACGAGTGTGATAAAGACAAGATCACTCAACCATTTTTTCATTTTTAAGGAGTCTGAAAAAAATATTAACTATGGACTCCGTCAGGAATGTTCTTCTGGACCATTTTAATGAGTGTGAAATAATAAGGTCACTCGACGATCTTTTCAATTTTAGGGATTATGAAAAGAGCTTAACTATGGACTCCGCGGGGGTTCCTTTTTCATAAATTTAGTCCCTCGGGCCTGAAAAAGGGTTGAAATGATACCCGAGAGTACTCTTATAGAGAATTGAAGTTCCATAGAGTATACCTTTGTTCGTACAGTTCACTGTCTAGAATGAAAAAGGGGTAAACTACCACCAGACAGACCTAACTTCAAATTTTAGTTTAACGAGCGTGAAAGGCCACAATATCACTTAAAAATATTTTAATGTTTAGAGGGTTTGAAAAGGGCTTAAAAGAAGACCCGTGGGGGATACGACTCATGTATGCAACTGGTTTAGGTAGAGCTCACTGCTAGGCTCAGACCAAGAGTCTCTTCGATAGTCAACTTGGAAACTCTCTCAAAAGGGAAGAAAACACAAACCACGATGTAAGTCCTCCCACAGTATAGAAACCATAGTCATGGCTTCAAGGATAGCCTCATTTGAAGGCAATTAAAAATATGAAAAATCACGCAAACAAGGGTCGACAGTCCCAAAGGGTGAAGTAAATTGACCGTACTCCATATGATGATGGAAGTTCTGGCCAGGACTGGCAGAGTCTATCAGCTAAGAATCACAAGCACGAGGGCTTGAGGATATACAAACAATGAGATTAGACTCAGAAGGATACTCAAGCCCACTTGGACCAAGAGAGGGAAGCAAGGCCTCCCATGCCCCCATTGGATAAACCAATGGATCAATTGTTGAGACCAAGTATCGAGAGGGAACTGCTAGAAAAACAGGATCGTGGAGAAATAAAATAAAACAAATGCAGAAAAAAAACACAGAAGACACACAATACAAGAGAGACACAGATTTACGTGGTTCACCCAGTGTGGGCTACGTCCACCAGAGAAATTGCCAAGTCCTTCCTTTATTATTATCCAGCAAATGAAGGGATACAACCTACAACAAAACTCGTTGTAACTTCCTCTTCTTTCTCTCACATTCTCCTCTCTCGTAATACAATATTCACCATCATCTATAGCCGCAATACAATTCCCTCATAAAAGAGGGTTGCCTTCTAGGGAAAAAAACCCTAACATAATCTCTACCGTTAGATTTGCCACCTTATAATGAACGGTCCAGATTTACAATGAAATTACAATATACTTTTACAAGGCAATTTTTTCTTCGGGGGCTTTGCCCCCGAACCCCTACTGGGGGCCTGCTTGCCCCCAGACCCCCCAACCGGGGGGATTGGCCCGCTAGACCCCACAAAGGGGGTACCCCCCCTCTGCACTCCCCCGTGTGGAAGAGTGTACATACTTCTGGGGTGTAAATACTTCATGGGGTATAAACATGGCTGAAAGAAAGGACCTCTGAATTAGGAAGATAATCAGGCTCCACAACCAACAATCTCCCACTTGGAGACTGATCTCAACAAATCCACCATTGTTGTATGTGCTGGAATCTGAAACTTCTTGGACCTGGCAAATTTCTCATTTTCATCTTCATTCTTGAAGACCAACTGAAACTAAGCAAGAACTCAGTTTCTCCCTGGTTACTCCCTTTGTTAACATGTTTGCAGGATTCTGGCTAGTGTGTATCTTTTCCAACTTCAACTATCCATCTTCCAAGGTGGATCGTATGAAGTGGTACCTCAACTGTATATTCTTAGTCTTCGAATGGAAGGATGAGTTCTCTGCAAGGTGAATGACACTCTGACCGTCACTGTACAACTGGTTTTTCTCTTGCTTCTTTCCCAATTCCTCCATAAATCTTTGTAACCAAATCATTTCTTTACTAGCCTCTGTAGCAGCAACATACTTTGCCTCTGTTGTTGAAAGTGCAACAACCTTTTGCAGTTTTGAAATCTAACTTACTATTGTTCCACCTATAGTAAAAACATACCCTGTGGTGCTCCTCCTACTGTCTTTATCACCTGCCATATCTGAATCAACATATCCCTGTAGAAAAGTGTCTGAACCTCCAAAACATAATGC
>ML784879.1:966413-987422 GCA_009831015.1 Picea engelmannii | reverse complement strand
TTTCTTAAAAGTATCAAAAACATTAGATTTTTGTCGAATGCAATAAACCCAAGTTTTTCTAGTTGCATCATCAATAAAAGTAACATAATAATGAGATCCACCAAGAGATGATACCTGAGCTGGTCCCCATACATCTGTATGCAAAAGCTCTAACCTTTGATTCTTCTTTTCTTTTCCAACTCTGAGAAATCTGACTCTCTTTTGTTTTCCATAAACACAATGCTCACAGAAGTCCAAATCAATTTGTTTAAGATTTGGCAACAAATTTTTTTTGTGAAGGATCTACTTACCCTTCTCACTCATGTGTCCCAGCCTATGATGCCATAGTGTTGTATCCACTCCTGTAGAAGCTAAAGATATAGAAGAGTCAGTATTACCAGTACATAGATACAATGTACCTACCTTTTCTCCTTTCGCTATCACTAATGATGCTTTGATGACCTTCCCCATATTATCTGTAAATATGGATATACAACCTTCACTTGCCAACTGTCGTGTTGAAATCATATTTTTGCTTAAATATGGAACATGTTTCACCTCTTTCAACCACCATTGGTTTCCATTTCATTGCTTTATTTTTACCTTTCCCATTCCAACAATTTTGCATGGTTTATCATCACCCAAATGAACCTGTCCAAAATCACCTTGAACATAGTCTAGAAAATGTTTCCTATGGGGTGTGGCATGAAATGAAGCTCCTGAATCTACTAGCCAAGACTCAAAAATATTATCTACAAAAAGAATCAAAGCATCTTGTAACACATCACCTGTTACATTTGCTTCCTGATTTCTCTCCTACTCTCCATCTCTTTGTTTCTTTGGAGCTCTACAGTATTTCTTCAGATGTCCTTTCTTCCCACAATTMCAACACTCTATCTTTCCAAGTCTGGATTTGGATCTGTCCTTCCTAGAATTTCCATAGTTTATTGAGCCCTTTGCTCTATCCTTTTGTCTTCCCTTGTTCTCCATGTTCAACACATTTCCTAATGTCTCACCTGTGCTTTTCCGTCGCATTTCCTCACTAAGGATAACACCAACAACATCATCAAATTTTAAAGTATTTGAACCAGAGACAGAGTTACTTACAGCCATGACCAAGCCATTCCAGCTTTATGGAAATGAGCACAAGATTAGAAGAGCCCTAACCTCATCATCAAAGTCCACTTTTACAGAAATTAGTTGATTAGTAACCGTATTAAATTCATTTAAATGATCTACAACAGACCCACCTTCTGACATCTTCATATTAAATAATATCTTCATTAGAAATAGCTTATTCGATGCCGAGGGTTTTTCATACAATTTTGCCAACGCATCCATCAAACCCTTCATTCTATTTTATTTCAAAATATTGAAAGCCACCGACACTGCCAGGCTCAGCCCTATCATTCCTAGAGCCTTTTTGTCAAGAATATCCCATTCTTCGTCCTTCATGGACATCGGCTTCTTTGCTACTCCACTCAATGGTTGGAATAGATCCTTTTGATATAAATAGTCTTCCATCTGCATCTTCCATAACTGGTAGTTTTGGCCGTTAAATTTCTCGACCCTAAAATTTCCATCTTCCGACATTTCTCCCACTCGAACCAGGAACCCTCTTTTCCTGTGAGTTACCTTACGCTCTGATGCCAGTTGTTAGAAAAATAGGACTATGGAGTAATAAAATAAAACAAATGCAGAAACAAAACACAGAAGACACACAATAAAAGAGAGACACAGATTTACGTGGTTCACCTAGTGTGGGCTACGTCCACCAGAGAAATTGCTAGGTCCTTCCTTTATTATTATCCAACAAATGAAGGGATACAACCTACAACAAAACCCACTATAACTTCCTCTTCTTTCTCTCACAGTCTCCTCTCTTAGAATACAATATTCACCATCATCCATCACCGCAATACATTTCCCTCATAAAAGAGGGTTTCCTTCTAGGGAAAAAAACCCTAACATAATCTCTACCGTTAGATCTGCAACCTTATAATGAACGGTCCATATTTACAATGAAATTATAATATACTTTTACAAGGAAATTTTTGCTTCGGGGGCTTCATCCTCGAACCTTCGTTGGGGGCCCGCTTGCCCCCAGACCCCCTAGTCGGGGGGATAGGACCCCCGGACCCCGTAGAGGGGGTACCCCCCCTCTGCACTCCCCCGCGTGGAAGAGTGTACATACTTCTGGGGTGTAAATACTTCATGGGGTATAAACATGGCTGAAAGAAAGGACCTCTGAATCAAGAAGATAATCAGGCTCCATAACCAACAGGAACACATGATTGCACCATCTCCTGCTCAGAATCAATTGAAGATCGAGGATAAGACACCACATAATTAACCCATGGCAGGGTAGAGTCTATGCAAACGCTAGGAACATATAAAGGGGTAGTCTGAAATAATTTTGAATTAGGATGGTGATTATTATATGCCAGCTGGTCGATAGTGACAATGCTTCCATTATGAGGGAAATACATCACCCGGAAAAGCGTAGACACTACAACATTCATAGCATATACATAATCATGCCCGAGAAGCATATTGAAATCTAACGGGCCTTGCACCACTCTAACATCAACATGGATAGTCTTCCCACCTAATGAGATAGGAAACTAAGGAAGAATCCCCAAATATTCACTAGGACGTCTGTCAAAAGCCAACAACTCATGCGAAGTAGAAACAAGCTTGGGAGATCCCAAGACTTTCCAAACCGAGGAGGATAAAATACTTGCAGAGGCTCCCTCATCCATAATACATCGATAAATGTTTGTTGAATTAACTTCAACCCTTATTTGAAAAGGTGTGGCATAAGGAAGACAAGGATCAACAAGGTCATTCCAATCAAAGGAAACCATCCTAGGGATTGGAGGGGGTGTGCTCAAAACGAGCGAAATGCCCCCTTGTTCTGAAAGTATTGAACTGAAAATGATAAAAACATAGTCGGTAGACACGTCACTCCCCAAAAGTAGATTGAGATCATCCGATGATTGCATCAACATGACCACTTTCACAACTAATGGCTGAATAGGCTGCGAGACTACATGGTCTAAAGGCACCTCAGCCTGCAAAAGAGGAGTGGGATCAACCGATGACTACATCGACATGACCACTTTTGTAGCCAATGGATGAATAGGCTACGAGACTACATGGTCTAAAGGTACCTCACCCCATAAAAGAGGAGTGGGATCAACCGATGACTACATCGACATGACCACTTTCTGAGCCAATCATTGAATAGGCTGAGAGATTACAGGATCTAAAGAAACTGCACCCCTCAAAAGAGGAGTGGGATCAGCCGATGACTGCATCAACGTGACCAATTTCTCAACCAATGGTTGAATAGACTACGAGGAAACCTTAAAAGACTGAGAATCAGAAGATCTTACAAACAGAGACCACAATCTTTGTACCTCTGGAATGCCAGGGCACAATTTAGTAAGGTGATCTCCCTTGCAAAGCTTATAAGGGAACTTAGGCTTATGTCCTATTCGTCTAGGTTTCTCAACAAAAGTAATGCCCCCATTATGAATAGAAGTGGTTGGTTGCACACTTCCAACATGACTTGCAGAGGTTAGTGATGGGTCGATAACATGACTCGCAGAGGCTACAGACTTATTACCAGTATGACTAGCAGTGACTAGATTTTTTCCCCCAGCATGACTTGTAGAGGGTGAGTGTGTACCCCTAGCATAACTTGCAGAGGCTAGGTGTTGATCTTCAATGTGACTTGTAGAGGTTTTCGACCTATATCCAAATTGAGTCACAGAGGTTGGTGATTTCTTCTTCCTATTCTTCCTCTTTCTATTTCGTTTAGACTTCCGATTACTAGTAACTATACTTTCACCAGAGGTGGGAGAAGGAGGAGGAGAAGAATTTGATGATGAAGAAACATCAACATGGTTCCCATGACGTAAGGTGCTTAACTAAGAAGCATCAAGATCATTCGGGACATTTGGAATGGTACCCAACCAAACCGGTAGTCCCACATTTAGCCCAGGAATGTACAAAGTGGCCATCAAAGGGACACCAATGTTTCCGAAGAAGGGAAAAGCACAAGAATCCCCTTGTGAAGGGGCTCCTTGGTTGGTATCTCCGGGAAATTTAGCCATGAAKATATTTTGCACAGGTTCTCCCTTTTTGGGATCATTCAAGTCTGTAAAAGTCTCACACACTGATTCTGGTGAACCAGTGTTATCAAAACAATGCCTATAAACAGGAGGCTACACGTTTCTAAGTGGAARACTGAAAAGTCCTCTCAATCGGAGGAGTGGGCAGTCTACCACCCTAGGTCAGAGACCCAAATCCACAACTGACTAACTCACTATGGAAAACTAGGGAGCATAGAGCACACACTAAAAGTTCCTAAAGGCAAATCAAGCAAACAACTAACTAGTTTGAAGAATAGTAACACCAACCAATACTAGAGAAACTTATCGGTGCAAGTGAAACTCGAATACAGAAGCACCCTCTAGGTATACTCTACAAAGAATGGCCTGATGTCTACCCTAGGTACTGTGGTATACCCCCACAGTCACCTATGTGAGTCCCTAAAATAAAGGCAACTAGGTTGCCAGCTCGTGAACAATCACCAGGAGGGTACAGTCGATAGTAGGGTGGACCGCAATGAGCAAGGTACAAGCCTGAAACCTATCATGGGTATCCAAAGCAAGTGTTCTGGAAGATGACTGAGGACCTCAAATGGATTTGAGACCCACAAAGCTCTGTGGAAAATGCGATCAACAGAATCCAAAGACAAGTCCTCTATATGCGTTGCCCACTACGCTTGGTCCTGCTTTGGAGGGGTTATCTCCACTACCTTTTCGCACGTGACCTTGTGTTTAGCCCATGTGTTAGAGGGGGGTCCCAGATAATTTCCACATTAATGGACTTATACACTCCTTAGCATAGAATCGTATGTTTGTTTTATAGCCTTGAAGAGTTTCTTCTCCAACCTAAATCAAGGCTCTAGCCTAATCTAGTTGATGGACCCTACAAACATAAAATCTAGTAAATTTTAATTAGCGTTCTTTTTACTATATTGATTTACTCAAAAGGGTATGGTAGTGCAACTGATGGTGTTAAGACTCTTGTAAAAAATGATGAAACTTATATGAACACTGGCAAAGAATGACTATAATTCCTTTTTTTTTTTTTTTGAAATGCTTTTTAAAATTAGAAGAAAACACAACGCTATGCTAATTTCTTTTTCTTTTTCAAATAACAATGCAAAGAAAATGCTAGGAAAGAAAGAGATCTAACAAACTAAGTTTTTTTTTATATTTTCTTCTAATCAAAGAAGAAATAACAAAATATTCTAAAAGAAATTGATGAATGCACAATTCATGCCCCCCGGCCATGAGGGGGAATGTTTTTTCAAAATACAACTCATTTTTCTTAAAATTTCAATCTAAAAATAAGTTTAAAAAGCTAGGAAACAAAAAAAATATTTTAAATGAAAAATCAAGCTATGATGGAATACAACCTAGGCTAAGATGCTATGATAGAGACCAAGAACCCTGAGAGATATAACTCTTGACAAGGAAAAGGATGACTGCCTCTCCTTAAACAAAAATTTTCTCAATAGGTATGCTACTGATAGTTCAACAGCCATCGTGTGCATGCGGGCTGTGTAAGGTCAGAGCACATGTACGTGCATCCAGACCGTATGCAAGCCGTGTGTACGTCTGCAACTCTTCAAAAATGAAAAGACAAGTAATCAAACACTGGCAGAGATTATTGGTATTGAGAACCAGAATCTCTTGAAGACTCAGAAACTTACTTTGACAGAAAAATAAAACAATTGAAGGAAAATTTCATAGAACAAAACCAATCTGAGGTGAAACCTAAGCTATATACTGCAAAAAAAAAGACTAGAAAGAGTTCTAGAATACCCCTAAGAAGGACTAATTCTGACAGGGAAGAGGATGACTGCCTCTCTAAAAGAAATTTTCTGGAATCATACACGCGACTGACACTTCCTCAACTAGCGTGTACACACAGGCTATGAGAATGCAGGGTGTGAGTACACGCATGCAGACCTTATACACACCACATGTATCTCTGTGGGTCTCGGAAAAAAAAATAGTCAAGAAAAGAAACAAAGATAACTGGTATGGAAGACCAGAATATCTATTAGCTCAGACTTTTGCAGAAACTTTAAAAACAGGAAATTAAATCAGTTCTTAAAAATACCCAAGACAAAACATTCCCAGAAAACCTAGATAATCCCCAGTATGGTCACCAATTATGTTGTGAGTGGGAAATCCTTCTACGCACTAGCACTTAGGGTTAAATTATGCATGCAGAAAAGACCTAAAGATTTCTACTTTCTACCATAATCCCAGACCTAATCCCCATTATTCTTAAGAAAATACATAGTTAAGAAGATCAAATGAGCATACCTTATTATAGGCATTTGATGTAGATCCTTCCTCATGCTTGATCTCTTTTTGATTGCATCTCTCCTCCCAAGGCTGATTTGCATTCACAAAAAACAAACAACAAACTCCACATGCATTTGATATACAGATTAATGGGTTAGAGATTCAATAAACAAGTATGCAATAAACCATAAAAACCTCATGGGGTGGGATGAGAAAAGTATTTCTTTATTATTAACTTCAACAAATCCAATTACAATGATGAAGTCGGCCGCTACTCCATGAACTTGGTCCTGGGCTCCTCTTCAACTATCCTCCAACTTCTTTTCTCTATCTTTCTCTTTGCACAAGGAAGGCTAAAGGGTTGGGACAAAGGGAATGCACAATTGGGTATAGTTTCTTTACTATGATTCTCCTCTTCCACCCCTAACCCTTCTTTTATAGGCTAGAAGAAGCTAGGTATTTGGACGAACCCTTGGCCATGCATGGCCAGAAGGTTTAGTTAACTCACCCAAAGCTGTGTGTTTCATTGGCAACTTTCCTTTTTTTATTCTTTTGTAGGTACACGCAGGTTGTTTTGGGTCAACGACCATGTACACGCATGCAGTAATAGAGTAGGGTGCATGAGCCTTTATAAAAAGTGTTTTTAAGAAGATTTGTTCAGTAGTTCTTTGGAAAAGAAGGAATCTGAGATGGCCTGATGCCAGGTAAGCATGTCTGGTGCAAATTATGCTTATAACAAAAAAATAGAAAACAATTGCCAAAATGAAAAATTTAACTGCCAAGATAAAAGTTGTATGTAATCTAGTTGGAAGAGGTGGGTGGCCATTGATATCCACCTGGATCAATCATCCATCCTTAGGAATAAATGGTCTCCATTACATTGAGTTCCCCCATCAGATGAGGAAATTTCTATTGAATTTGGCCCTGGGTGAGCCACCTACCTTGGTGTAGGAGCTGTATAGATTTGACAACACAATACAATTGAAGATTCTGTTGGTGAGTTCCCTTGACTTGTATGTTCATGATCTAATTAGTGGATTCATGTTCCATGTACTTAGGGTTGATCTCTGTCAGTTTCAATTGTTATTCTATCTCTAAGGTGTCCAATAAAGGTGCAAAGTATGGCTGAAGGAGGTCCACATTAAACATCGGGTGTGTTGTCACATATAAATTTTAAAATTTTACCCATTTTTATCTCTTGCCAATTTTTCATCATCTTCTCTGAAGTTACCCCATGTTACCAATACATTCGTTTCCATTATCAAATTCTCTGTACTTATGTAGCATGGTGCTATGTTTTTAAAATAGTGGTGCTACTAGAGTTCCAAAAAGTCTTGTAGCACAATGATTAAAAAATCTAACTAATGGCGCTAAAGAACTGTCAATCAAAAAGAATTCCACGAGACACTGAAAGTATGTACAGAGGTTGTGACTCAAAGTTTAATGTTACATCCAACAAGTGCCGAGAATATTCTAAGGGAGGAAAATCATGCATTAAAGTCTAGATCATCTAAGTGTCAAGTCTATGTATTAAACCTTATTATGATCACGACAATCCAACGAAGGAGCATCCAAATGCCAAGGTGAATTCACTGCTAACAAATGTCAATCATAAATTGTCGAGCCAAATGTCAAGTGAAATTTAAAAGAAGTACCAAGGAAAGAACACATGGGCTAGGGTTTATTTATAATCACATTGGAATGCAACCAGATACGCATGAGGAATGAGAGAAAGGTAGACAATAAGAACATTTTTCTTGTTTAAAGTTGTAAACCATATTCATAGAGGTGAAAAAGACATCATTCTTGCAAGAGGCAGTAATGTGGGTTTTCTTCTTTTCCTTTTGTGACTCAACTCGATGTGCTTGAATATTATCAATCTCTCAATTACAGATAATGGAGTTACTATGATCCAAAGTGATATACCTAGGGAAAATGTATATCTTACTCATCTCAACATAATTGGAGTAGGGATTTATTTTCCATATGCTATTTAAACATTTGCATGGTGAATTTTTGCTCGGTTATCTGAAGAAATCCCAGATCTGGTATGATTTATTTATTCATTGATTGATTTTCTTGGCGTTGTGAGCATCGAGCACCTATAAGTATGTTAAAGGAGAACCCACAAGGAAAATGAGCATAGGATTTTCTTTTGTCCTTTGAAATAGTTTAAATTGAATCCAAGGGTTTGCATTCTTGCTTCATTAATTGAAAATCATTGTTAAATAATAAATTTTGTGAAAATATCTGACACAATGGCTCAATGGTTTTTGCTTCTTGGGGTTATGGTTCATCTTTTTACAAAGACTATTCATGGTTCAATACTTAGTGTTCAACTTTTATCTTCAAATATTGCGGTGGTTGATGGGACAAATAAAATCGATTTGTTTATTGGTGGTGCAAATTTGTCAGATGATGATCCTCTTCAGGATACCAACAAAAGGGTATCGATGTAGTCTAGTGTGCTGGAATTTTCATCTTTATGAAAGGAAAGAAGTCTCACCCGAAGCACAACCGAGACAAAAGAACTAAGGAAGGATAAGAAGAATTCTATACAGATATATAATACATATATATTATTACCATTCTAACACAAGATATATTATTTAGTTCATATCCTTTAATACATCATAAACTGGTACATGAGAATAGAGTTGTACAGAATATCAAGAAGTGATAAAGACATGTAGTTCATAACAAACAACAACATAATGGAATTTCATAGATATAAAAAGTAATATAAACCAGGACCATTTTCAAAGTTTGATCTCCATTATTATTCTATAATATCAAAAGGTATTGATCCACATACATTCACAACTTTTCATTAGTCTTCTACTAGACTTCTCGTAGAAGAGATCAGTGGGCACTTCTCAACATAATACTAAACATGATCGTAATTCATCTAATCTCTTCCCTTACTAATTGCATTCTAGGTCTCAAGTATAGATCTATTTCTTGCCTCGCATTCCTCTCTTCTATATCCTTCACACAAACCCATCCATTACAATTTATTACAATACAAAAAGATCAATACAACCATTTTCTTTCTCTCCTTGAGAACCCATAGTCCCTCCTTGTTGGATTACTTAGACATGGGGTGAATCAGTAATAGAGCAATTATCCATTTTAACCACAAAATGCAAGTGTTATATCAATGTAGCATTATCATCCAATAGTTTCAGAGTAAAGAAAAAATGAACAAATGAGCAATCATACATGTTATCGCTCAGTTTGTAGTTTAGGTCAAGTAGCTAAAGGGTAAGGGTCAAACTGGCGTAACAGGATCTTCCCCACCCACTGTCACCTCGATGAGGGGATATTTCTATTTAGGGTGGCTAAGCCCAAGGGAGACATCCCTGGAAATCTGGGGTTTTGAAAGGAAAAAAGGGCTCAAAGGATCAAGGCTATTTTCCCCTTCACAGATTACCACCAAGAAGATAGTCAATTGAAGAAGAACCATAGAGAGGGCACTTGCTTGCGAGACAAGACAACAATGAAGCTAATACATGCAGTAGTGGTTAGTACTTCATAGATCAATGTCTATCTATATTTCAGTGTATATGAACATATATAACAGTAAATATTGACGAAGTCAATGTTTGCAATATGTCAATGGAAATATAAAGTCACTTGTCAATAAATACCAGAATGATATAACATCTAATGAAAATGATCAATCCTTGAATTAACTCAATGCATTAAATATCATCAAATACTCATATATAAAGGTAGATGCGTCAACATCCTAGAAGTGATGTCAGGCTTCTTTTAGGGTTAGTATTATAGACAAAGAGGTCAACGTTTTGCAAATAAGCCAATGAAATTTACCAATATATCAATGTCTATCATTAGATGACCAAGCCACAGTATTTTATATCAACTCAGATCTTAATAAAGGCATGACATCATCATTTTATGCTAGGTTAGTAGACGTTAGGGTTAGTTAGGGTTTCAAATTTGAGAGTTTTGAAAGATTGTTTTGGCACAACAAGCTCAACGCTGGAGAGGAAAACCAGTGCCTTAGGGTATTATGGAGTCAAAAGAAAGGGCAAGATCTCGAGAGGATCAAAATCTAAAGACTAGAGAGTTAGGTTCTATGGTGCTGCAATGGCAGGGCCATAGAATCAAAACCCTAAGGGAAGGAGGCTCATTTCGGTGTTGCTTAAGCAAGGCCTCATGCTCCTTCCTCTTTCTTTAAATATTCTTGGCAAAATGGCTAGCTTTAAAACACAAATATAAGGGAGAAAGGTGTTGCAAGAGAAAGGCCCTTCAAACCCTAAAAAGTCAAAACCCTAGGTGTAGAATCAACTAGGCCTAGGACGTCACCTTTGTTCAACTTACATTTAAATGCTAACTCAGATAAAGGATGATTAGTGTAGAAATGACTAGGCTATATCTTCCTTAATCAATGGATAAAACAAGTTTCTCTAGCATGGGGACATATAGCAAGGACCTACTTGTGTGCTTTCTACCTAGGGTTTCAAGATTAAGAAATATAATAGCAATACAATAACAAATGTAAGAGATTTAACCTACAACCATTCATTCAAGAAGTTTTGCATGAAAAATACACTTAAAAATCATGAAGAATGCTCATCAAACCCGATTTGTAAACCTTCCAATGAGAGAAACACCATAATATGCCAAGAAAATCCTCCAAACAAGAGTTGCACCTCCTTTCAAGAGCCAAAATAACAAGAAAAAGACTAAAAGTAGATATCTCACAAGAGAGTGAGTTATGTTATGTTTAAAATGAGGCCCAATGTCCTCTATTTATACCAATCTTATGACCTTTAATTTAAAAATAGGTCATTAAAACAGCCAACAAGGCTGACCTTTAAAATTTACACTGTTTTACATTAAATGCTAAAAAGATGTCATAAAATGAGCTAAAAGGGGGACGTCAGGCCCTTCTGAGGGAGACGTTAGCCATTTTTTGGCAAGCTCAGCATCCAGGAAGCCAAATGTTGGCCCTTCTAGGGCTCATCCAAGCTTCCACACTTGCAAAATGACCTCAGCACCCTACCACATGCTCCAGACAACGTCCAGCTCTCTCAGGTGACGTCTTGTCCATCAAAAGCCAATGCCCCATCTGCAGTGGGTGATCCCCCCTAGGTCGCGCTCTACAGAAGTATCCTAGTGGAACGTCCTTCTGTCTTCTTGTGCAATGGCTCATCTCAACATTGTCTTGCCTCTGCCATCCCAGCAACCATCTGTCGGGCTCTTCAGCACCATGGAGGTTCGAGCTAATCATATCCCCATGTGTATTGGTCCTTTGGTACTTGTCCGTCGTGTATGTTCCTGCACATCAAAAACTATGCCCTCCATGGGCTCATCAGTCCTCAGGATCATAGCAATGTCAATCATATTTCATCATTAAATTTATCAAATACATGCATAAAACCCCTAACATATCCTCCAAGAGCTCAAAGAAATTACACATATCTACTATACAAAATTGAAGAAATAAACAAAACAACCTATTGGGCTAATATCCATAAGAAAAGGAAAGTTTCCATAGAGGATCATTCAAGCCATGTTCATGAGGTGATATGGTATAGGGATGTCTAGTCATAGTAATACCAGGGGTAGGTGTTGTTCGTGGCTGCCTTTGTAGGAGGCGGTCTGTACCCGTCATGGATGCACTTTTTTGAAGCCCCTTTATTGCCTTTATTTTTTATTTATTGCTTTTCTTTCTTTTTTACTTCAAGTTCTGACCAGAGGACACTGCCTTGGCATGGTGACTAGAGCTGACAATGTTACCCACTGGTATCTTTGCAGAAATGATAAGGCTGGCTTGTGATGAGACCCCCTTCCCTTGGCCATGCAACCAAAGGTCATTGCCCTAGCGTGGTAACCAGACAATGGCAATGTCATACCGTTGGATACCTATGAACATAATGGGCCATCTCATGATGAGACCTCTCATCCTCTTGGTTAGGTCTTGTTTTATTATTTTTCTTAGGGTCCCTTTAGTTTCTTATCGATAGGCCTTTTATTGCCTTCTCGAGGATCCCTGGGTGAAGCATCTCTAGGTTTTATTTCTTATGGCTTTTATCTTTTACCAGCTTCTTTTACCCCCTGGGCCTTTAGCCCCTTCTTCCAACAGGACAAAGTGTAACCCTCAAAAGGTCATCCTAATGGCCAGACTAGGGGAATGGGATGGATGTGGGGGAGATAATATGTAAAATGATAGAATGGTGGGAGCGGACGATGGCTCTGCAAATCCCCCCTGGTGGCTAACCAAAACCCATGAACACAAGCTTGCTAGGTCACCCCATTAATCACCCCAACAATGGTCAAGTGGATTAGTGTAAGATCCAAGCAGTTACCAGAAATGTAAGGAACCTGATGCATATGTAAGAAGGTTATAATGATAAAAAATGACACATACGATGATATCTTGGACCAATTACCTCCCAGAGCAAGAGTCTTTTCTGATGCAAGTCCAAGCCGATGGTGATGTAAGCTATTGCTACTAACAGGACAAGTCTGGCAAAGAAGAAGAATGATGGGCCCTCCAAGGCCATGCTTATGTCAATCTTGCTCTCAGTACTCCATGTCTAGGACCTGTGGGCCTTGAGACATGATCACCTAGTTATCCCTAGAGATCGGGGATAACAATACACATACACAGTACACCAGTATTTTTATGTGGAAACCCAAAGTGGGAGAAAACCACAGAATTTTGTTTCTTATATGTCTTTAAGAATTACATTCATTGGAAGCACCAACTTCTTTTGTTTTCTAGTTGCAACTGGAAGGAGGCTCCAACCCTTTGTTTTCTCAGGCTACAACCTAAAGGAAGCTCCAACTCCCTAATTCTCTGGCTACAACCAGAAGGAGGATACAACCCCCTAGTTTCTCAGGCTACAACCTAAGGGAATCTTCAACTCCCCAATTATCTAGCTATAACCAGAAGGAGGATACAACCCCCTATGTTCTCTGGCTACAACGGGAAGGTGGCTACAACCACCTGTCCTTTCCTCATCCAACCTCCCTAATGTAGAAGTAGAATGATGGAACCAATGTCACACTAGCACTCTGAGATATACCATTTTAAACCTATATCAATAAACCTGTAACAACATTTACCAATAACATGTGACAACATGTACCATACATCAACCTGTACCACAAACAAATGCATCAACCATGCACCAAACCTTTACAAATAACCCTTGACAATAACATATCCAAACAACCTATAATCAACATGTACCATAAACAAGTACATCAACCATGCACCAACTTGTACCTCAACCTATACCATCAACAAGTGCATAAACCATGCACCAAATATGTACCAATCATGCATCAAATGCACATAAAATATGACTCATCAAGATGTACCAACATCATCAACTGTACACCTCATGTATGTGCCAACTCATCAACTACTTGTCTCAACCATGTACCCAACATGTACCTAAGCCCTCATCAATTTCATCATCAAAATCTGATTTGTAACTCTGTAATAAACTTGGTTTATATGATCACATACCTTCAAACCTTCCTTAACTTTAATGACAAGAGACTAGCATTTTCATCAAACTTTACTTTAGTCTCACATGACTAATTTTGGATTAGTCAACAAGCCTAACTTGAAATAGCCATAACTATGTACCTGCAACGAATAAAGTTATGAAAAAAGTACATAGTTTTATTCAATGTATTTTATGCAATTCCTCCAGGTTTCACTACTTGGAACCTGTCAAAGAAGGATTTATAGAAAAAATGTCATACCTTGTTGAATTCTATCTTATTCTAGAGAGAGAACTTGTAGAGTGTTCCCCGCATATAATATTTGTTTTATGGATATGAAACTACTACCCAAAATAACAAAGACTTTAGTATAACCAATACATTTGTTCTTACTGAATTTGGATCAGTTATGATGAAGTTATGACTTTTTTACCCGAAACACATGTTTTATACTAGTTCCAGGACTAGCCAAAAACCTTATTTTCCACGGAGTGTAACTTCAAAACTACAACGACCCACAACATGAAATTTTTATCACATATACTTGGATATGTTTCCTCAACGACCTCCCAATTGCATGGTATGAATCATTCTATAAAATGAGTTATTGAAAAAATGGTGAGATGACCTGTAAATAACATACCTTAGAAAGGATCATCAAAAGAATTTATCCTCTCTTGAATTTCGACATTGTTTAATTCACCTTCCCTCTGAAATTTGGCTTAGATATCCTTTGGTTACCTCAGTCACTTGTATATATTCAAAATTCTCAAGTGTAATTAAAGTTAGAGAGCCTTTCCTCTTATTTATACTTTCATGTAGCTTCCTCAAGGGGTTACCTTTAAACCATCTTAACTCACTTTCATTATTTTAGGGTTAACCCACTTCTAACCACTTGTACACTTAGTCATTTCTCCATTAACTTTATTATTTAAATAATTTATTTTGTATCAACTTTGAGTTATAGTACACTCATCACTTCACTTTATTATTTACCTTCTAAAATCTCTTAAACCACTTCTCTTATTTTAGGGCTAACCCACTTCTAACCACTTGTCCACTCAGTAATTTCTCCATTAAATTTATTATTTAAATAATTTATTTTGTATCCACTTTGACTTATAGTACACTCATCACTTCACTTTATTATTTAAATAATTTCTTCTTTGCAACTACTTTAACTACTTTGAAATTTTTGGGCTTCTAGGTGACTCATGAGGGTTCTCCAACTTCACATGGTCATAACTCTCTAACCGTGAGGAGTTATGTCACGCTCCACATACTATCAGGAATGACATGACATGTACTATCCATACAAAATATTCTTACCTTAAAATAAATTAAAACTCATATAATTATACATCAAACAAACTTGGGTCCATTACCCAAACCTTTTTGCTACTGCAATTCACTACCGAACTTTATTCAAGGGTTGACATCAATGAAAACCAACCCAAATAATCAACAATACCACCCTTTGGCATTGATGGCAACACTTTGATGAAATACTGAAGTCATATCACACATGCTCCACCTATGACCATTTCTCCCCCTGGAACCATGCCTCTGTGCTCTTTCTCCAAGAATTTACCTTTGCATTTGATAAATCTCTCCCCCTTTGTCATCAATGGAAAAGGTATATTTCCATCCGAGGATGCTCCCCCTAACTGAATTGTCCTTGGGGATACTCCCCCTGACTGAAATCTTCTTGAAACTGACCCTCCAACCTGAACTATCCTCTTTACGGTGCTTCCTTGTGTAAATCTAAGACATATAATATAAGCATTCAAAATCATTCATTTTGGAGTAGAAATTACTCCAAGTCTCTAGTGAAAATACTCAAAGGATTTCCTTGGAATAAATTTTATAAAGATGTTTTCCATTTGTTCTTTTGTGCCCACATATTCAACTTTGACGTTCTTCTCTGCAACCTGTTCCCGTAGAAAGTGATACTTTACTGGAATGTGCCTCATCTTGGAGTGCATCATTGGGTTCTTTGAGATACCAATGGCACTTGTATTATCACAATAGATTGGAATGGGCTCATTGTTGAAGGAAAATCTCCCTACGGACAGGTAGATCTCCTCAAAGAGCAAGACTCTTAACTCTAAGACAGAAATTGCTTATCATGGTCACTGACTTCCTTTTAGATCTAGCTAGACTAGTGTGTGAGGAAGAAGGAGAAAAGAGGTACCTTTTACCAGTGTTTGTCCCTGCACGCTCTGAGTTGAGCTCCAATCTTTCTCTCTTCGATAAGACCTGTAGAAAAACAAAGTACGACCACTTCCTACTCTATCAAGTGTAGTCAGAAATAGATCTATCTACTAAAGAGACAAATTCATGCGAGATTGAACACGAATTAGAAAGAAACAGGCCAAGAAAATTATATTAATGAGGACAAAACATTGCTTACAGTCGTAGATGGATTGTAGCAGTTTCGTCAAGTCCTCCTTGTCTACCCCTTGCTCAAAAGATCCACGATCTGAATGATGATAGCTTCACTGATTTCTCCCTATGAGATCATAGGTCTATTGCCTCCAAATCATCTCTGTTCTAGAACTACTTATGAGATCATAAGTTGGGTGTGATTCTCCCTTTTTTAGTCCTCTTTCACCATGAGAAAACTTGCTTATATAGCCTTGGAGAGGCTTTAACCACTTGAGATATCCTTGGGGAAGTTGAGGATTTTCCTCCTTTAGTTGAGGATCTACCCTAATATCATGGTTGGACTAGGGATTCGAATCCAACTACCTTCCAAGAATTAAAGGATCCTTCCCCCATTCATCTCAACAACTTAACAACTACCCAGAATAGGCAATGCTCCCTCAAAAGGGCCATCAGAGAACTGTAGCGCTCCCCAGTAGGCTTAAGGGGGGCGCTAGCACTCCCAAAATCAATAGCGCTCCTCCAGAAGGGCCAAAGAAGCTTTATAACACTCCTAGACAGTGTAAGGGGGAGCACCAACACTCCCTGAAGAGGTATAGGGGAGAACTCCCCTCCAAAAACTCAGTTTTTGAGGTGCTTTTAGATGGAAAAAGGTTTGTAAGCCTGCTGACTCATTTCTCCTCTTCCAAATCAAATGTTTGAGGTGTTTCAAGTGTCCTTCTCATGTCGTTATAGGCATGACATAGGTATCTTGGCAGCATTCTTTCTTTGACACTTGCGACACTTGTGAGCAACATGCGACACTTGCAACCTTTTGAGAAAAATGTGACACTTGCGACCTTTGTAATGATGACACTTGTGACACTTATCAACGTGAGTATTTTTTATGTGTAACAGATTGCCCCCCAAAGTATGAAGTTAGAATACAGGAACTGATAACTGAAATGTTTTGTAGACTTTCAAGCAAGGGTATAGATGTAGAGAACTTGACAGAAGCTACGCACAAACATCCAATAGATATTATGACATATTTCAAACCCAAGGCAGGCATACCTATGCTTGGCTGATAAAGACTTGCAAGGTATGGCCGCCATAAAATACACTGCGGATCCATAATTGTATTGATAAAAAGGTATAGCCACTGAAAATACATTATGGATCTATACACTTATGACATGAACTGATCGTAGCCATGAAGAATACACAATGGATCTATGAGATGAAAATACATAGCCATGACCAATACAAAGTGGATATATGTAACAATATATGTGTCACTGTTCAAAATTTTACTCCATCGCAACCTGGGAAAAGTACATATCAAAGTGATCACTCAACCTAGGGTCTTCTTACCGATATCGATGTAGTACGAATCTAACCATGTGAATAGATGTCCTGATGTCGAACATGGTAGAAACCACTTGATTACCGCTCAATGATGTAAACCATTAACAAGCACGAGGGAGATCACCATTAATGTCAATGATTCCCAAGGTACCCTAGTACATTCCAACGAATGTGAATGGATGAGCTGGAGTCGAACATCTATGGAATCATCCGATCAGAGGTTAGTGATGTAAGCCCACTATTGGACGTGAGGAAACCTACCATTGAGGCATGTAGGTCCCAAAGTACTAACAGATTTATGAGTCTAGTTCCTGGATAACTTGTTGAAGTCGACAAGAATAGGCTCGTCGAAGGAGGGCCTTAATGTATCCGCCATCAATGACATGCAACAGACATAGAGATGTAATTGGTCAATCAAATGAACATGGACTAACATGGGTATTGAGACAAGATATTTGTGATGGCTGACTCTTGAGGTAGATACTTCCCTTGAACACTGAGGCACGAGAGAAGAAACATGACATGGACCAAAAATTGATGATGTGGTGGATGTTGCAACTTACATCAGGTGACCCAAAGGAGTGAAAGAAAATCAAAGGATTGGCTTAGTGCAGAGGTTCAGCAGATTATAATGCATGCAAAAGACAAAGCGTCGTGTTCAAGGGTGACTCTAAGAATTACTTGGTAATGTTCTCAAGAGAATGCTTGGCTTGCTTCTTTCAAATTTCCCCCCATCTAGATAGACAAGTACCTCTTTTTAATTTAACGAGCACGAGGAGGGTAACACATGCTCGATATAACTCACCTTCAATAAGTTCCTCTTCCTTTGTTTAACAAACTGGAAGAAGTAAGGGTTCAGTCCTATATGGGCCCGTCGATGTTTGTTTTAGAAAGTCCAAATATAGAAAACTCAAAGGTTTTTCATGATTATAGAATATGGAAAAAAACTTAAAAGAGAACTCTCTCAGTTCCTTTTCTGTAAAGTAGTCTGACGAGACCGAAAAAGAGATAAACTATCACTCAACAGATGTTTTCTTCAAATACTTTAATGAGCATGAAAAGAACAAGGTCACTCGGTAATCTTTTCATCTTTAGAGAGTCTGAAAAGAACTTAAAGATGACTCCATTGTTGTCCTTTTTCGGAATGTTAGTCTCGCGAGGCCAAAAAAGAGATAAAATATCGCTCAATAGACGTTTTCTTCAAATACTTTAACGAGCATGAAAAGAACAAGGTCGCTCGATAATCTTTTCATCTTTAGAGAGTCTGAAAAGAACTTAAAGATGACTCCAATGTTGTCCTTTTTCATAATGTTAGTCTCACAAGGCTGAAAAAGAGATAAATTATCACTTGAAAGATGCTCTTTCAAACCGTTTAACGAGTGGGAAAGGAAGCAAGATCACTCGACAATATTTTCATGTTTAGAGAGTCTGAAAAGAGCTTAAAGGAGACTCTAGGGGGTTCCTTTTTTGTGTATCCATACAGGTCCGAAAAAGAGATAAAAGTCTACTCGGATGCATTCTCATGTATTTACGAGCACGAGAAAGAACAAAGACTAAGCTCGGTATACCCCTATCATGAAAGCTAGTGTCTTAACTCTAGAAATATCAGCAAAGGCTGGAGACATGCCCTCCAAGCTTCGATTCATTCACTGACTCTAAGGTTGTCACCAATTTCTCTAGTAGATGAGAAAAAGGAGAAGGGTGGATGAAAAGAAGGTTCAAGAAAGGTGACTGTTTCATTTTTTAATGAGCTTGACACAGGAAAAGAACTATGCTCAAGGCCTCTATTTCATTTTTTAATGAGCTTTCCATAGAGAAGAGAAACTATGCTCATGGTTTCGTTCGGATCATGGCTTCTGAGAGGATAATTCTCTGGAAGGATACCATGTCAAGGGACAAAACTCAGTCATGGCTTCCAAGAGATCTTCACCGGATGGAAGACAATCACTCTAGAAGGAACACATGTCAAGGGTCATGACAGGGGTAAGGAGATCGAGCTCCAGTAACCCTACCGAAGAGATCACCATGCCAACTACCGGATCCAAATCATTGGAAGTTGAGGTCATGGGAGACAATGCCACATAATTGACATGCGGCGGGGGTGATATTGTCTGCATATAAGAACCACTTAGGGAGGTAACCCACTTGGGGCTGATGAATGAAAGTTGATCAATAGTCACAATTATTCCATCATGAGGGAAAGATATCACACGAAAAAGGGTGGATACAAGAGCTTTCATAGCATAGAAATAATCCTGCCCAAGGAGTAGAGAAAAATCCAAGGGGTCTCGGATTACCTTGACATCGATAAGGACAATTTTCCCTCCCAAAGTTACAGGAAACTGCGGAAGGATCCCTAAAGGTTGACTAGTTCTTCTGTTAAAAGATAACAAATTCTGTGTAATCGGTGCAAGCTGTGGACAACCCAAAGCGTACCAAGTGACAGAAGACAAAATACTAACAGACACACCTTCATCTATCAACGTTTGAGGAACGTCTTGACCACAAACCTGTACTATAATATGGAAAGGAATGTGGGAGGGAAGACGAGGTCTAGTTAGCACACCCCAATCAAAAAGGATGGCTTCATTACTTGGAGGGGGTTTCATAGGAGAAGGAGGAATACCCCCCAACATGGTAGAGTTTGTATTAACGAGAAAAACATGAGTAGTATTAGGTTTACTCTCTAGAAGGAGAGTAGGATCGACCGATGATTGGATCGGATCAATCAATGGTGGACTTGGATAGACCACTTTGTTACTCTTCATAGGAAGAGTGGGATTGACCGAGGAAGGGACTAGATCAGTCACTTTTACATTCCTCAATGGAGGAATGGGATCGACTGATGGCGAAATTGGCTCGATCACTTTGGCACTCTTCAGAGGAAGAGTGGGACTAACCGAGGAAGGGACTGGATCAATCACTTTGAAATTCCTCAATGGAGGAATGGGATCGATCGATGGTGAAACTGAATCGACCACTTGAGTTTCATTCTCCAAAGGAAGAATGGGGTCGACGGGTGGAAACGGATCGACCGCTTTGGTGTCACTCTCTAACAGGAGAGTAGGATTGACTGAAGATGAAAAAAGATTGACCACTTTGGTGTCACTCTTTTGATGAAGAGCGGGGCTGATCGATGACGGAACTGGATCATCTACTTGGGTTTGTGGTTCAAACGAGGAGGAAACTATATTGACCACCTGATCAGCCAGACTGACCGGGAATGGAACCGGATTGACCAATCCATCAACCAACGATGGGTCAGAGGAAATTTTACGATAACCTTTTGGAAGTTGAAGTTTTTCCAAAATAGAAGAAGCCTTGTCCATGCAAGGACAAAGGTGAGAGTAATGATTACCTTTACATAAAACGCAAGGGAACTTGACAGTTTTCTTCTTCTTACCAACCTGAA